>JAUEKU010233317.1:0-15635 GCA_032274805.1 Gypsophila paniculata | reverse complement strand
GAGTAGTTTCTTAAGAGATCGTTGCATAACGTACTAACTGATTGATTTACACCTGATTAACTGCTATCATTAAATGAGGTTTAAACCAATCAGAAAACCATACAACGGACTCACAATAGACATTGTGGCCTATTTACGCTTTCTCATTCTTTTACTTGGTTTATGACTTGATTTTATTTTTCCTTAATTAAATTATTTAAAATTGAATTGAACACAATTAATTTTAACCGAACTGAATAGACGTAAGAATAAATTGAAGAGCGCCGCAAGATTCGAATGAATTGAACTTAATTCATCGGAGTTGAAATTACTTTCGAAAGAAAAGGATTTATCAATATTGTTAGGATCGAGATTCTACTTTGAATCGTTGACATTGGTAGGATCGGATCGATAGAATCGGATCGTGGAATCGTAAGATCTGACAAACTTGCTAATTATAATTTCTAATTTGGTAAAATCATACTTTTTTGAAGTTCAAGACACTTAATATTAATATTTTTCCATAAAATATCAATAACTAATTCTATTTGCATCATTACATGAAGGTATCTCTACACCTTACACAGAACTCGGATTATATAATAAATAAAAAACTATATTTTATACAATAGAATCGGATCGTGAGATCGTAAAATCATAAGATCGTATTATGATCCTACTTCTAAAAATTTTCACTTGAATAGGATCATAAAATACTAAAACCATGAATAGGATCGTTGGATCAAGATCAATAAAGCCTTTTTGGATCGTAAAGTAAAATTGTCGAATCGCGATTCTGACAAACATGAATGGAGCTGAACATAATGGATTTGAATTAAACTGAATTTAAGTCCAAAAGAGTAGAGCCTTAGAGCCCCAAAAAAAAAAGTGATCCGAAATAAATGATTTTGTGCTATAGTATCTCTGATTCAATAATTTGTTTAACTTTCAATTTTTAAATACTTTTTTCGATATAGAATTACAATTACAATTTGAGGATTGAAAAAACAATGAGTGGGATGTGAATAGTTTTAGCTAGATGATTTTGTTTGATAATTGAATCAAATATTATCTTAAGGTAAACAAAAATATCAACATTCGTTTCCAAAATAGAAATCTAAGGTAAACAAAGCCCATGAAAGCTAGCAGAAGAGGAGTCAAAGAGGGCTGCTAACTGGTAAGGGCGGTCACCCCCTTGAACATTAGAATTTTTACTAATTTTAAATAATAGTTTCAAATTTTACTGATTTCATGCTCCATTAGTATTTCCACACCCCTAAAATTTTTTTACCTCCAAAATAAAATCTTGATTGCACCGCTAAAAAGTACGAAATATTTATATTCTTCTACCATTTTCGAGCTCAAGTCCGAATCCGAGCCCATTTTGACCCTTTCTAAAACACAACCAACCAAAGTAGGACAAGTGGGAAAGTGAGCATCAGAGAACCAATCCATAAATTTCGTTATCTTATGTACATCACTAGTATGCAAATGTGTAATGTGGTGAGCTTACTACCAAACACTCCTACACGGCTACACTCCACTTTTTGGCCCTAAAAAGTACACAACTATTAAGGCATAGTTTTTATGCAAGTTTAGGCTCAAAAGTGTCATTAAAACACCACAAAATGGAGGCTTCAGCAACATTGAGCAGTACTAAAATCCCTATTTTTAAGGCCAATTATGTTTCTTCAGATAGAGTTAGTGTTAGAAGGCCATTTCTCATTCAATGTATGGCTACTAAGAAGCCTACTTCATCATCTTCTGCCACCAAAACACTTGGCTCTAAGAAGGTACTTATTTCACCCTTATAATGTTAGTTGCTTTGCTCAAATTATCCAATTAGACCGTCATATACATATAACGAACTACTTGTGATGACCATTTGTTAAGAAGCTCAATAGTTAAATATTTGCCGCATGTGTGGGTCCCACATTATTTGTGGAGATATAGTTGAATTATTTATTAAGGTTAAAGGGTATCTCATCTGTGAAGATTCCCTTATTATAAGTTTATAACTCACATGTAAGATTTACATTGATTGTAGAACAATATAAACCAAAACTACTCCTCCCATTATCAATTAGTTTTGGACACGGGTGTGACTCAGCCGTAGTTTCACATCATCTTATTCCAATTGATTTTAGGATAGAAATATTGGACTTATAAAGTGGATTATCTCATCTCTATATTGTGTGGTGTAGGCCCGTTTTCATTGTTTAACATACACCATTGTAAAAGGCTTAAAAAACTAATCATGTCGGTACGCTTATAACGGTTTAATTGGAGACTTACGTGTTGCCTTAGAATCTTGCCTAAAGTATGATTTTGGTTCATTTTTCCTGATGTCTTATCTGCTTATGAATGTAGTCAAAGTGTATAATTCACTTGTGATTTGTGGAAATCGATAATATTGGATGTATGCAGTCTTACTCGTGTGTTAGACGGGTTAATGTTGTGCTGATGAGAATTATATTCCATCGACCTATGGCTACTTATGGTCTCATTTATGAAACCCATATCGATTATGGTATCATTATATTCGATTAGGTATTTAGGTTTCGAGTAACTCTATGGATTTGTAAACTGTCTCCTTCACGAACTTGTGAGGGCCGATTAGCTTATACTTCGCTTTATGTCTGAACTCGTGAAATAGCTCTTAATCTGTACCCGACACTTCAGAACACTCAGCAATATAATCGACTAATCGAGTCTAAGACACCGATTCTAACATCATACATCATCCCTCTTATCCATCATGCTAAACCCAGGGCACATCAGTGAAGCTTCTGACACGAGTCGAGCAACTCAAACTGCTAACTAAAGCAGAGAAAGCAGGGCTACTGTCAGCACTAGAGAAATTCGGGCTATCACTGTCAGCAATAGAGGAAGCAGGTCTACTGTCGAAAGCAGAAGAACTGGGCGTCTTATCAGCTGCAACAAACCCGGATACTCCATCGACACTCTTTACTCTAAGTCTCGGTCTGTTACTTCTTGGACCTGCATTTGTGTTTTTGGTGCCAGAAGATCATTCTTGGGAGGTTGTTCTTCAGGTTTTGGTAGCGTTGGTTAGCGTCGTTGGCGGTTCTGCAGCGTTTGCTGCTTCTAATCTTGTATCCAATTTGCAGAAAAGTTGATGACATTGTTTGCTCCTTGATTGTTTTATCTCAGTCTGAATTTGAGTGCATTGTTTGCTCCTTGATTGTTTTATCTCAGTCTGAATTTGAGTGTTTTTTTGGTTTGACTATGAGTCTCGTGAAGTAAACTTGACTCGCTAAATTGGCTGTTATTTCTTCTATTGTGAAATATCTGCAATGTTCGACGTAATTTTCATTTCTCGTCAATTGGAAAACGTTCCTTTGAGTTAACATGGGTAAGACCTACGTACATTGATTGATACGTATGAGTTCTAGTAACTACAATCAAGAGTATTTCTTTGACATTTATCTCCCTAATTGCGAGAATTCTTAGACATTGAGATCATTAGGAGCAAATCTAAAACACAACTTTATCGAACTTTTAATAAGTTGCTTGAGGGAGAAATAGTTGTTGACTTGTTGTAGCCTCAATTGTGAAATATAGTGTTTATAATGTTATGCGAAATTTCTTTCTGCTAATGTAAACTTCATATTAATCTTCAACATTTTCTGCAAAGAAAATGATACTGCGTCATCGAGTGGTACTGAATTTCAGTACCACCCTTCCTTCCACAAAAAGGTTATAGTTCTCACAAATATTTGTGAGAGGGTCCACCGGGTGACACCGTGACACACTTACATTTTCCTTTTTGCAATAATATGGGAAAACTGGGAAGGCTCGAATAATGCTACGTTACTAAGGTTATATCAGTAAAATATGTCCTTGTTCAACAATATCCGTTGTAGTCTAGTTGGTTAGGATACTCGGCTCTCACCCGAGAGACCCGGGTTCAAGTCCCGGCAACGGAATTTTTTCCCTTTTTCAATATAATTTTTTTTTAAACCCTTGTATATAATTGAGTAAAATTAGTTAATAAGGGTTCATCATTATTTGATATCAATTAATCTGTACTTTAATGGCTTTTCCAAATTCTGCTAACTGAAATTTCGGTGAAACATGTTAATAAAAATGTGTCACATATCATGTTGTTACTATTATCTAAAACTATAGACATAAACCAGAACCTAAGGGCTCCGTTGATCGACATTTGTCACAATATTATTGGATATGAATTTTTTAATATTTTTAATATTTATTTAGGTTTATGATATTTAGGTAGTTTCTATATTTTATTGTACATAATATTTATGTGCAGAATATTTACTTCGTATAATATTTTAGGTAGTTCCTAAAATTTATTGTATAAAATATTTAAAATCTATCATGGAAAAACTATGAAAATACAAGAATATTTATAATATTTATAGGTAATTTCTATATTTTATTGTACACAATATTTAAAATCAATCATGAAAATACAAAAATGTTTATAATATTTAGGCAGTTTATATATTTTATTGTATATACTATTTAAAATAATCATGAAAATAGTCAAATACTATGGAGATACTAAAATATTTGTAATATTTAAGTTTATAATATTTTGAAAAATTATATATTAACAATCCAGGTTATTTTTATATTTACAAACCAACGGTAAACAAAAATATTAAATATCAATTATGGAAATAGTGAAAAAAAATTACAACAAATAATATTAAAAGAATATTAAAATAATTTACTTATTTTCAACTATATAAACTCTAAAAGATAGCAGATATTTTGTTCGTCAAAACAAATAATTACAACAACTGGGTATACAAACTCATAGATAAACACATTGCATAATATGGCTATTATCCTCAAAAAAGTTACGAAAAATGAATAACAGTGTGCATAATTTCTTTAAAAATTGTTGTATAAAGGATTTAATTATGATTTGCAGGTCAAGAAAATTACAAGATTTGTCCGAATGTGATATTATTCAAGAACTAACCAATAATAAACAAGATTGAAAATTAAAAGTACGAGTCACGAGAATGTAGCTAAACATAACGTGAAAAAGAATTGTTTCTTGGGTATTGACTTTATAGTTGTTGATGAAAAAGTAAGCACATAATTCACTCAAATTGTGATATAAATTGGGTTTCTTTTAATGATTACTAGGAAACTACATTCAAGCATCTATTAATAAAAAAAATGATTTAAGCTGTCCTCAACAAATTTTCAGCCTAACTTCTTATGACGTTATCAAGTTTTGTGCAGGTAATGACTTCGTGCTCACAAGTTTGCTAGAAGTTATTAATACATATAGTTGTTTTACTAAAAAAAACTTATAGAGCAAAGTGTTGTTTACTTATTAATAATAATAATAATTAAATGCTACTTCGAATCTTAATTTTTTTTTTAATGTATTATGCAGATGTCATTGGTAGAATGAAAAAACCAGGAAAACTATAAACAATAATCGATAAGAAAGGGGAAGTGTCAATGAGAATTATTGATCTTGAACTTTGCACATATGATTCTAATCAATTGAAATTATAATTAAGTATCTAGATGCTATCATTAATCTTGATAGAAGTAAGCTTACGAAATCTTAATCATAATTATTATAATATATATATTAAAAAGCAAATTAAATGCATCACATTTCTCCATTTGCTAATTTTAACACCATATTAAGCCATGTATCAAAATATTAAAATAAAATAAAAAAGAAAAAAATTGAATAACATTAATAATGATGTCTTTTCATATAACCTTTTAATTTTATTTAAAACTTTCACCTTAATTAATTACGAAATAATATTTATTTAAATTTAAAAGATTTTTTGAAGTAGATAAAAATTGTTATTATATATTACTGTCAATTTACAAGTAAAAAAAATTGAGTTTATTAAATTACAACTTTTTTAATTATTTTGCTAGATAAATTTTTATTAGTTTAGAATTAGAAACTCTACAACTACTTTGGCGAATCAGACTTTTATAAATCCGCATTTGAATATCACAATACATTATTTTGATAAGAAAATATAGTTATATATTTTTTTTTAAAAATTTACTTGCTTCTAGATTAGGGGTGTACTACACTTTTCATTAGAATGTTTTTAGTATAAAGAGGATGAAGGTGTAATACATTCTCCATACAATAAATTAACATAATTCATTATTAAAAAAATATCTGATTAAATATTTAAATAATATATTTAAGCAACATTTTAAATACTTTTCACTGGAATGATTTTAACATGAGGAGGATGGAGGTGTAATACATTCTCCATACATTAAATTAACATAATTTATTATTAGAAAAATATCTGATTAATTTTTTAAATAATAATAAAAATTTAAAATAAAAAATTTAAGTAAAATGCTAACATAACAAAATTTAATATACTACATAAAAAAATAATTTCTACTCCGTATAATTTTATTTATTTATTAATGATTTAAACAAATTTAGTTTTCTCAAAAATTCTTTATTAATTATGTCAATTTAGAAAATATTTTAATAATCTTGGTATAATTAACTCAATCACAACTCAAGTGACGCTTGCAGAAGTCTTTTTTCGTGTACAGGTGAAATTGATTCTTTTCGATTTTAAGTCATCTTAGTTGCTTTTGTAAAATATTTTGAAAATTAGTCACTAAGCAAAATTATTAAATAACAAAATTAATTTCTTTAATTATTTTTTTAGTAATAATGTGAACAAATTTAATTTTTTCATTTTTTATTAATTATGTCAAGTAAGAAAAGAACTTAATAATTTCAATAGTCTTGATAAAATTAACCTGAGACATAACTCAATCGGATCGAGGCAGGATCGGATCCGATCATTTCAAGTCTGACAAACATATCGGTAGGGCCGGATTGGGTCAGATCATTTTGGGTCTTGGGTTTATTTCGGGTCGAATTGTTTCGGGTCGGGTCAATTTGGATTTCAGGTCAAATTTGGCTTTTGGGTCAAGTTCAATTGTAAGTTTTGGGTCTCATGTCAACCTTATGGGATCGGGTCAATCGGGTCGAGTTAGTTTTATCAGGTTTGAAAAGTAACTATCCAGTGAATATTGAATACAGTCAAACCTCCCTAAAATCACTTTATAAAAAAAATTTAAATTAATATGGAAATTAAATTTTGGTAGTTTGAAAGTCTTTTTTTAACTTAATTATGTAATATCACATGTCTTTTGCCTTTTCAATTGTCAAAATTATTATTATGAGTTAATATTTGATAGTATAAAATTATGGGTTATTCATATTTGATATAAACAAAAGGTAAATTTTTCTCTCAATTTACAAAATTTCGCAAAATCCAAAAGTTTTATGATGTTTTTGTATAGTAGAGCGATAAACTTTCTTCTAAAATAGCATAAGTGTAACTTTTATAGAGAAATTTTCATTGATTTTTTAGATATTATGTAATTAAATGTTGATCTTATAATATAATTTTAATAATTGAACTAACATTATCTATCGTTTTCTCATTGTGTTCTTTACATTTTTGTAATAAAATTTGGTAAAATTGTTTGTTATACTAATATTATGAATATGTTCTTATCTCTTCCAATTGTCTAACGTTTTCGACTATATTTATTATTTATATGTTTCCAATTAACTTTATACCAACATTTGATTATTAATATCGATTATTTTAGTAATATGTATTTGTTTTATAATTCACATTTCACAAACTTATGTCCTAAAAAATAAAATGACATAACTTTCTTTTTGTTTTACATATTCTATTTGCAATTTCGTGGGTGATTGTTATTTTAAAGCAATTTGTTGGGTTATGAATTTCGAGTGAAGGTAAAGAAGTAAATATATTTTAAGAAAAATATGGTTAATGATGATAAATAATAAGAAAGAATAAATGGTGTTTGAAATTTCTAATCTAATTTACTCCCAACCAGGGGCGATTCTAAAATTTCGAGATAGGGGGTGCCAACAAAAATTACAAATATAAATAGTAGACAATAACATTTTGAGATAGGGAGATGATTTTTTTTTTTTTAAGTTTTACAGAATATATTTTTGGGATTTGAGAAAAGTAAATCTATCTATCTATCTATATATATATATAATCCGAAAATCAAGGAGCAGTACGGTAATTTCAAATCCTTATATTTAATAAAAATATTTTATCATATACAAAGTTTAATTAAGAAACTTAAAAAAAATATTTAATATATAAAAATTATATCACATTCCATAATTTCAAAATCTATTCCTATACAAAATCAAATTAACAAAATTGAAAAAAAAAACTAAAAAATAATATCTATATTATTCTTATACAAAACTAATTAAAGAAATTAAAAAATAATCAAAAAATAATAATAATAATAATAATAATAATAATAATAATAATAATTTAATATTAATAATAATAATAATAATAATAATAATAATAATAATATTATTATTATTATTATTATTATTATTATTATTATTATTATTATTATTATTATTATTATTATTATTATTATTATTATTGTGATAGCTAGGCTCGCCTTGATTACGGAATAGGACAGTACTTGAGAAAGGCTGAGCATTAGGGCGAAAGCGCATACCTGGATATATATGACCCCCAAAAGAAATACCCAGTTCAAAGTCCACATACTCCTCCTCGAAAGAGTCAACCGGGACTGAAGCATTACCATGATTACCAAGTCTGATCTTAGAGGTAATGTACTTGGTCGTAGACGGCAGAGCTCTAAGATCTAGGTTAAACATAGTGTGATCACCCTCTGCCTGGAACACTACAAAACCTTTATCCTTGATGCGTTGTAGCCTTGATGAAATACTATGCTCAATATCGCAAACTCTCTCCATACAGTTGATACCCACATGCCCTACCTTGCCACACCTCACACAATACTTAAAGATCTCCTCGTAGCGGAATTGAATCCACATGAGGAAACTGTCATCACAAGCAAAAAAGAAACCGGAGAGAAGGGGTTTTCCCAAACAGACACAAGTCCTAATACGTAGATAGTCATAATCAGGAATGATTTCAAAGGGATCTACCACAAACTACTGGCCAAGCATGTTACCCACCACATTAGCAACCCCCATAGTGATATACTTAAAAGGTAGACCGCAGACTCTTACCCATTGGCATGCATAGGGAAATCGGACACTTCATGGGACCATCTCCGGATGCCACCTCTCCAACACCATTAGAGCACCATCAAAGGAGGCCGTCGTCCTCTCCAGGAGATCCTGCTTATCAAGGCTATTATCACAAAAAAAAACGCACAAATATCACCGATTCTGTGAACCGTAATCCCACCACGGTGAATCCGATGGTCTTCAATGATCCTCTTGATCGCATAAGCTTTAAGAACACGATAATCCACCAGGTACCCCAAAAAGCACCCACTCCAATACTCTTTCGTGAAATCCACATCTCCAACCTCTATGGAGCCAATAGGGCTAGTTTGAGGGAATCTCCACGATCTTGGGCCAGCACCGACGCTAGTTTCGTAGTTCCTAGGGGTATTATGAACCCTGGGAATATTGGCACCAACTGCACCTCGAGAACCATTTTGTTGTGTAGAAGCCATGCAGACACAATAGAATTAAATAGGAACTAGAAGAATGAGTATTTAATGTGAAAAAAGAATTACTGTGAATTTAAAAAGAAGAAAGGGACAAGAAACATATGAGAAACAGGACACTAAATAAAAACGGTAGTTGACAGAAAAGGAGAATTAATGTGATGGTCGGAATGATTGTTGCATGCATTACGAAAGCGCATGCAAAAGATTAGGGGAAGTAATGAGCAATGATTGGGTAAATTAATTTGCCAAGATATTAAGCCAATAACCACACATGCAGAGTGAGGAAAGAAAAACCAAGAGTTAAAGAAACCCTATCTCAGAAAGCTACCGTCAGACGCTTGGAAAGAAATCAGGACAAGGAAGGTTTTGATTTGAAAGAAGCTTTTTGGGGAAGAAAACAACATGCAATTAATTGGAGATTGAAACAAAAAGGAAGATCTTGATTTGAAAGAAGCTTTTGGGGAGAAAAAAATGACATGCAATTAATTGGAGATTGAGACAAAAAGGAAGCTTTTGATTTGAAAGAAGCTTTTTGGTGAAGAAAACGACATGCAAACTTTTTGGAAGTTTTTTAGCGAGGGAAGCTCTTGTTAGAGAGAGATAAACGCTATTTTCACAAAGTTTTTGTTTTTATTGAGTTATCCAGGGAAAATAGTTAGTTGCATGCGAATAAAATGTGGGACGGTCAGATCAGATTGGATCAGGTCAATATGAGTTTAGGATTTTTTTTCATTCATTTGGGCATGTGCCAGGTTGTGTCCGATGGCGGGGTGAATTTGTACGATTCAAATTAATTTTGTCTGGTCTACTTGTAAATAGGGGTGTTAAAAACAAATTGATGGTAGTTGATTTTTGGTTTGGGTAAAAACAGATTGATGGTAGTTAATTTATTATATTTGAAGACTAAAAGTGCAGAGTTTTTTCAACTTTATTTTCTTCATAATTTCTTGTAACGATTCAATTAGGATGATTTTTAACTGAAATTCTTAGTATTTTTCATTCTTACATAAGTAATTATTTACTTCATCTATGTGTGTATGTATATGTATTCTCATTTTTACTTGTACCATAAATATTTTTTCTACTACTTTGCACAATAATGATAAATCCGCCACCAACTTCAAGTTTAAGTATCTAACTAAAATATAAATTACCATCAAGAGATAATAGAATTTAGCCTAGGTCTTGAGATTAATCAGTGGTTTATTAAGTGGGGCGATTGGAATATCGAGGATGTTGCTTTATTCAATGGGAGTGATTGTGATTCCTCATATTTGAGGAGCTTCTATGAGGTGCTTGCAAGGATTTGAATAACTACTTATGTCAACAAAGTGCACTTTCTTTTTTTGGTGGCCATGCATAAGAATTCTTCGACTAAGCGTGTTTGCTAAGACAAAATACGTTGGAAAGAACTTGTGTTGGTCTGTTGGGTCAGTACACAGTTTCACGAGCTGCCATCGATATTCACCACTCAGTCTGACATGGACAAAGACCAGTCTAGCATGGAGTTGAGGTGTTACGACATCAGTTGTGTGTTTAGTGACCGATGTCATTTATAATTACATGTACTTTACATGGTTAGTTGTCTCCCTAGGCAAAAAGAACTCGTAGGTCAATAACTAATTGATAAGTGCATTATTTATATATGTTTACGTCCCCTTTAGTATTGCATTTTGTCACGTTATAAGCTTATTTAAGTTGTATGCGATACGTTTTATATCAAATGTCGGTACTGTCATACTATCAGTTATTTTGCAGGATTTAGCGGACCTGAGCTAATCCCGAGCGTACTGGCATAGAAGCTGATCGCCGTGCTGCTGAAGACGGTCGTGTCATGAGCTTAGAAGGAAAGATAGAGAAAAGAAGTAAAGGAAAAGGAGAAAGTTGCTAATCTATGCTTGGCTAGATCGAGCCAGCCTCACCTCAGCACGTTGGCAGAAACAGGACCTATTTATAGCTCGATCGATTAGCCTTGTGGCTCGATCGAGCTAGGCGTGGCTCGATCAAGTGGCGGGCCTCTTTTATTCCGATTTCCTTATTCCGTGTTTTTATAAATTGGAAAACAAAACCCTCGAAACACTTACCTTTTCATTCATAATTTTACAGCATACTTTTAGGTTTAGCTTTAGGGTTTATTTTTCTCTCAAGAACTTGTAGCTTTAATTCAATAGCAAATTCAACCTTTGTAATCGGTATTCCAATTTCTCTCTTTATTTAATCCTTTTATGTTCTTTAGCATGTCTTCTATTAATCTTATTATGTTTTGCCCTAAATTCATGAGTAACTAATTTTATATCTAGGGTTTCAGGGGGAACTTTGAATAATTATGATGGGGATGAATTAACCTGTTGATTGTGCATGAGTTGATTATTTGCTATCACCTTATTGTTGTTTTAATGCTGGTTAATTTATTACTGATCATAATTGATTAATTAATCTTGAAAATTATGATTCTCACCGACCGGGCTAAGACTAATGTAGGCTACAACAATCGGTAAAACGGACTTAATTAATAGCGACCGCAGGTTAAGTTTCAGTATTATAGGGCATACTAGATTGACCAATCTTGTGACCTGAGACCCTAGACTCGCCTCATTATTGTTTTACTACTGTTTTAATTCTATTGCTTTGTTGCAGCCTTAGTTTAGTACAAACAAACCCCCATCTTTTGTGACCATTAGAGTCTAGATTTTGCTCATAGATAACTACTCACTCCATTCAATTCCAACTTGTGCATAACACTATTTGACACTATTTATTCAACTACGGAATCTTTCAAATTCCTTGCAATCTATACGAGATAATATAGTTATGTGAGATCTTGTTTGATTCGTCTTTATGACTACAACAAAAATATCAAATTTTTACAATTTTTAATAATGTGAAACAATATATATTGTCGTTCCAACATTCACATTGGCAAACGTGAAAAAATCAATGCACAAGTTGGAATTGAATGGAGGGAGTAGCAATTAATTCTCCTCTCCTTGAGGTTCGACCCCTTACTTTGCTATCTGCACTAGTTAGTGATCTTAGGGTTATCTTTGTTAGGATACGACTTACTCCTATCATAGACACAATGGTGAAGAAGGGTGTTCCGAAAACAAGATCATCAAACTCTAAACGTAGATGGAAGTATTAAATAATTATCTAGTTTATTAAGTTGGAGGTTGGTACTTTGGCAAAATTATTGTTATTTAAAGGATGCGGTTATTGTTGGTTATGTGTTTTAGAACAAACTAACAAGGCGGATCTTGCTGCAAAAAAGAGTCAGAACAACAATCTTGTGCCCGACGTGGTGTTGAAAATGAGTAGAATACTAATTTGATATGCGGATTGTTTTGTTATTTTTGGTACTTGGTTTAAAATGGTGACAAAGAAATTGTTACCTGGTAACAAATATGAGTTAATAGGTCACAAAATAAAAATGAGTAACTTTTAATTGTGACTTTTAAATAAAAAAATTTTTTGTTATTGTAAAATTTAAACTAGTCGTTTAATGTAGCAACAATGTAGGTTGTCTATGATAACAATACATCGTATCATGGTCACAAAATGAATATGACAAAGGAAGTGACTTATAAGTTTACAATGGTAACAAAAAAGATTACATATGGTAACAAAAAGTTGATACAATAGTCAGAAAGTAAAAATGACAAAATTTAAAAGGTAACGTCTTATTTGTTGTTATTTATTCACAATTTGTTACCACGTGAGCTTTAATTATAGGGTGTGTAAGTTTCAGCTTGTTGTAGATATGTTATTCGATATTTTTAGATGTGACTATTTATTGTATCAGACAAACTAATATGTGATAAAAAAAAATGTGATACAATGGTTACCGATGTGACTAAACTTTTTTTTTTCTTTGTAGTTCAGCTTAATAAGGTGGATGATGACGAAGCGGGACATCAAGAGAAAGGAAGAAATTTTGAGGACATGAAAGTGTGTCACGACCAAACAAATGTGGTAGGAGACTCCAGTTACAATACATATAATAGGTAGTGACAATAAAATTTTATATGGTAACAAAAAAAATTATGAGCACAATATGAGCTTACCATATGAAAAATATAGACTTAACATGGTAACAAAGTGGCAATTACATGGTAACAAAATGAAGTTTACATGGCAGCAAATGGTTGTAATGACATCTGAATGAAATATGGATTTAACATGGTAAAAATAAAGTATAAATATGGTAGCAAATAAAAAAAACGAGTGATTAGCAAATACTAACAAGCATATTTACGTTACTCACTTCTTAAGAATATTTCATTCACATAAATCATCGTCAAATACTGTCATTCGGTGTAACTTTTGCCATTTTTCAAAATGATACGTAGTACCGCATTTACGTTACTTAGTTCTTCTTGAGCACGATTTTGTGTTGGTACAAAAACATCATTGACACCATCATCATCAATATCATTTCGAAGGTTTTCTCGCACAACGTTTTCGTTGTTCATCTTTAAATCGATAATAAAAATGAATTGAATATGATAAATCCAAATTTCAATATCAAATGAGAGAAAAATTAATAAATTTTGCAATTATAATAATGGATTAACAATGAAAAAGGAAGGATTATGAGAGGTAGATTCCAAAAGTAACTAAAACCTACAATTAATACCACAAGATTAAAAATGAGTCTAAATTTGGGTTGATTTGGATCCGTTTAAGAAATCACATAAATGAGTTATTTACATCCGTCTTAAACAAGACTTTGTGCTTTATTATTAAGCATCACCAATTCAGTAGCTAACTATTATAAAAACAAGACATAAAAGTAACTTATAAATTGACTGATAATAGCAAATCTGATATAGATTCGAAATACCATACCAAATATTTGACAAACCGAAATGACCCCACCTAAAGTCGATCATAGTACTTTTAAATCTCAATCTTTGTCTCTATAATGCTTAATGTTACATTTGACTAGAAATGTTCATTCTATAAGATAAATCTACCATTTTTTAATTGTTCTTTATTTTATTGGATAAAATCATCTAATTAATTTACTTATTTTACAGCTGAGAGGGCGACGACGTAAAGCGAGATATTTACGCGTTGGGCACCATCCTTTTACAGCTACTACATTATGAAACTGAACCATGAGTGAAAGTGCGTAGAGAAAGTATTATATCCAAGTTTGCTCGACAAAACAAAATATTTAAAAATTGTCGATGCAAAGTTGCACGAAGGAGGTAGATCTAAAAAATAAATTACAAGTAACTCGCAGACTTAGCTTGAGAGTGTACTAACAATGACTCGGATTCCCGGCCGAGCATGGACAAATTTTTGACAATCTTAATAGATTGTCAAAAGTGAGGTACGTACTATATACTTGACATTTGTGTTAGTACTAGAGACTACGTTTATTATATTTTGTTTTAGAGGTAATGATTGAGCTCAATGGTTGGCGGTTGGTCTTTGCATTCCTATATTGTAGTAGGAATTTAGTAAAGCAGAACTTTACCCTAAGTTTAGGCGTTTTTCCTGTTTAAAAGGGTTTCTAACCTTTCGAACTTATTTAGAGTCGTTAAGAAAGAAACTAGTTTTTGTGCTAATGCTTATATTTAATGATAACTATGTTTTGATGTTTACCAAAAATTTTGAAGCAATTACGAGTATGTGATTTTTTAAAGATCGACTAGAAAATAGAAAAATCAAGAATGCGATGTGAAAAGTGATTATAAATAATGAGTACGTGAGTATTTTTATGAAAACCACTCAAAGTAGCAAAATATTCAAATCAGAGAAATAAAATTTGATTTGTATATATTTAATTAATTCATTATTAAGTAATTTCTGTGTTCTAAACGTTTAAATAGAAAAAAATAGGTTTTGTAGATGAAAATTTATGAAATATCAATTATTTCATTATTTTTTTTTTTTTGAATTTTTAGTGAAAAAGTGAACTTATAAAATCTACTACCACGCTCCATCATTTTGTTGATAATGTTCATAAAAATTACAATTATACGAAGTATTATACAATAAACCGGAAAGATTATGCGAAGTATGTAAGAATAATTTTATACGTTATTGTATTTAATTATTGTTACGTTATTTTGGACCTATAGTTAATCTTAGTTAAT
>JAUEKU010233207.1:0-15646 GCA_032274805.1 Gypsophila paniculata | reverse complement strand
AAATAAAAGATATCGGAGGTGTAAAATGTGTCTCGACAAATGTGAAAAAGTAAACGTTAAGAATTGGGTGGATCGGATGGAGTACAAGTGATGGTAATTTAATCATACAAACAATTGTTGGAGCTAAACTAAAAAAAAAAAGTATACATATGAATGATAGTGATTAAAGAACTTATTTGTCCTTTTTTTGGATTGTTTTGCAACATGTAGCAAATAGTGCATTCACTGATCACTGCATTGTCCACTATTATTGTTCTATCGTTATTCTAAATCAGTTAGATAATTTTAGGTGTCGATAAAATAAATATTTAGAAAACAAAATACGCATGAAATTAGTCATAATCATATCAACAAAATCACGTGATATTTAAAAAATCATGAATCTTAGATATGGTAGCGCAATCAGTTGCAAATCCTAACCACTAAAATTGTCATTTTCACAAATTTCAATTTTCACTTAATATGAAATGCAAAGAATTTTTAAAAAATCAGAATTTTTTTTTTTTAATAAAAATGATAAATTCATCAAGAAAACGCCACACGAGACTAACATGAAATCAAAAACATACATAATCAAAAACAAATTTAATTAAAAATTTATAAAATATTCGTCTTTTAAAACAAAGAATCTCAAATCTTGATTCAACAAGAAAAATCAAGAACTTAAGAAGTGAGGTCCAAATATCATTTGTTTCAAAAATCAAATTTTTTAACGTCTCGTAGGTTTAAAATGTTATGAAGATTAATTTGAAGTTAATTAACTGCCACGTCATTAATGGATCAAAACTAATACGGAGTATAAAGTTTGGGTATGGTTGGAATTCAACAAAAGTTCAGATATAAAAATAGTATGTATTATAATTGAAGTGTACATACGGAGTATATATTATCGATAAATATAAAGGGTGTAGAAAACTATAAGTAAACTTTATATAATATTTTCTGGAAAATAGTATTATACAACCGGTTGTACTACAACCATCATTGATTTCTTGAACATTTTAATAATATTTGTGAGTATTTTATAAAAACTTGTAAACATAAATAAAAAATTTTATAATAATGCTCATAAATTTTATGGCATTGCTCAAGAAAAATAAATCAGTTGTAATACAACTGACTGTATGGTCTTCTTATTGATATTTTCTCTAACAATACAATTACGTCATTAAATAGTCAAAAAAGCATTAAATTAATAGTTTATGTACGTAGGTTGAATAGGTGTTGAGAAAACAATAAGGAAATTATATGCGAATATTCGTGCATGAAGACACACAACGGCAATTACCCTATTAATAATATACATGCCTCATCAGGCGCATAGCAGCCCTCGATTTTAATAAACATGCCTCTTATATTTCCTCTGATCCTCTATCGTTTGGGCGGTGACAACGTGAAAACGTGAGCAATAATTTGATTTGTCAATAACTTGTTTTGGACCGACGTACGTGTACGAATGATATTTTAGATGTATGATTAATTAAGAAATGTTTTAGTTCTTGAAAATTGACTTTGCGAAAATTTTTCTAATATTAGTTGGATAGTTATTTTAATATATTTGTAACAACAATTTTTGTATAATAAAAAATACTCTAAATGAGATTTAAATTCTTGGTGCTTATTGTGCTCTATTTAGAAAATTAATTCTACAAATTTTTCAGTGTACCATTATACATTTATATAATCATAAAACAATAATCATTTTCAAGTTGAAGTCGTTTGAAACAGTTTAGTTTAATTTTTCAAACAAAATTACTCCATTCATTTTATCGAAAGTTTACAATTTCATATATTGTACAACATTAAATAAAATAATAAAACATGTAAATGTAAAGTCGAGGAACAGTAAATATGCTGTTTATTATACTCGTATATAAGTCAATCAAAAGTTACAAAAATCAACCAAAAATAAATAAAGAAAAGAAAAGTTTTTAATAAAATAAAATGAGTACGAAGAGCATTTGTGATCTGTCATTCTGCTCCAAATCTCCAATCATAGACGGAGTAATAATGTAATATAAGTCCTTTTTAATTTAGCATTTTATAAGCTCTATGTTAACAAGACAACAAGAAAGTCGATATGTCCGAGTGGTTAAGGAGACAGACTTGAAATCTGTTGGGCTTCGCCCGCGCAGGTTCGAACCCTGCTGTCGACGTTTTCTTTTAATTCCTTTTACGTCAATTTTCACGTTCAAGTTTCGACAAATTGAGCAATTGTGGTGTGATTCAGGGTTTAGGGTCATATGGTTCATCCACTCAAGATCACCGTTTCGCTATAATAAAACCTGTGATATCGATAATCCATGCTGGTCGATGAATGGAGTTTCGACATAAAAGTCAAGGCGCTACATTTTAGTTAGAGATCTCTTTTAGTTAATAGGTTATTAAATTGAAATTCCTCACATTATTTTGAGTGTGGATCGGAGTATATATGGTTATGTAATTTTCATACTAACAAAGAGCAGATCGAATAGCTTGTTAATCATTATCGTTAGTAGGCTTGCTCAAAATTATGATTAAACCCTTACAATACGGATTATGGAGTATATTTTCGTTCTCATGAGTTATATAAACCAAAAATACATATATACTTCTCAAGGATATAAAAATACAAATCTTTATTTATAAGAATACGTTTATAACTATATTATACTCACTAATACATACGTACAATAGTACCTCCTCCGTGGACCGTATATGTATATTTAAATACGCGAGGGGATTATATAATTATGGAATGGAGTATCAAACAAAAGTTTGCAATAATACAAAAAACGCCGTAGCATGATTGAGCAGTATCACCTAATTAGTCACTTATTCTTACTCAAATGCATTATAATAACTTGAACAACTTTCACTAAACAATTGTACACTTTTAAATACACACATTAAAGATAAAGAAGTTCTAAGTAAACTAGTCATATATCAAACACTTTCCTCTTGTTTTTTTTGGTGCTTGGTACCTACTTTCCCAAACCTATCCAAAGCAAACCAGCCACCAGAAGCAGAATTATATATGGCGGATTGGGCGCCGGTGCTGGTAGGAGTCGTACTCTTTATGTTGCTGTCGCCGGGACTAGTGGTCCAGTTGCCAGGATACAACAACTTAATCGAGTTGAGTGGTTTGAAGACTAACGGCAAGGCCATTTTTGTTCATACGCTTGTTTTCTTTGCGATTTATGCTATTATCATTGTCGCCCTTCGCTTCCATATCCGCACGTCTTGATCATCACTCTTCCTAGCTAGTTCCTTCGCCTCGTCATATTTTATTTGTTGTCGTTTTTTCCAGCTTTCATTTCTCTGTATTATCTTCGTTTCCTTGCTTTATTTTGTTATGGTTTGTTTAACTATGAAATGTTATGTCGCGCCTTTTTTTTCTGGAACTGAGAATAAATTTGATTCCATACATTTACGTTATATCATAATGCGAACCAAACACCCCCTCAATTTCAATCGAATTATTTTATGCCTCCTCAAGCAGTTGTGAATTGAAGCAAACAAGTTTCTTGGGCTAAGTCGCTTCGAATAGCAGAAATATAAATTGCACGCACCTAAACAAAATTTCGCTCCAAATTTGTCAGACGACAGTAAAAAAAATTTCATATTACTCCAAACAACAGTACACTTTGTATTTTGTACAGATGATCATCGTGCCAAATACGTCAAACAAAAAAAGACGACACAGGAAATCAACGATTCAACATTGTTAGCATCTAGGAATGTCAATGGGGAGGATTTATATGTCGTCTGAGCATCAACGAGGACGATGCAATTCCAACATCATATCCATTTGTTGTGTGAACTGCTCTGAGTATCCTGAAGTACTTGGATTATATCCTTCAGAGGAGTAGTGAGGATACAGATCAGATTCCTTTCTCAAGTTAATCGCCTCATGGTAGCTTTCCTCGCCTAACTGATGCTTGATTTGCCTTTTCAATACGTCCAACTCGATAGCTACTTCCTTCATTGTCGGTCTGTCTTCACCTTTCATATTAAGGCATCTCTGTATAAGGCCAGCCATAGAGTACAGCTGCTCTTTGCTTGCTTCTTTTAGGAAGCGTGGATCGACAATTTCTAATAGTTTGTCTTCTTTCATTGCCAAGAGAAAGTATATTGAGAGATTTTGCTCGGCGGATGTGGGCGTTTTTTTGGTTAAGAGCTCGGTGAGGACTACTCCGAAGCTGTATACGTCACTTTTGTCTGTCAATTGGCTTCTCTGGAGGTACTCTGGATCTAAGTACCCGATAGTACCTTGGACTAATGTCGCTACTTCTGTTTGGCCGATTGGTATTAGTCTTGAGGCGCCAAAATCAGCGACTTTGGTCGTCTTATTTTCGTCTAATAATATATTGGTTGACTTGATGTCCCTATGAATGATCGGTATGGAAGCTTCAGAATGAAGATAAGCAAATGCGTCTGCTGCTTCTGAGGCGACCCTGATGGAATTAGGCCAATTTAGCCAGTACACACCATTTTTCGGATGAAGATGCTCGGAAAGAGTTCCATTTGAGATGAATTCATAAACTAGAAGTGGGACTTCAGTCTCGAGACAACATCCCAAGAGTTTCACCACATTTCGATGGTTAATTTGTGTGAGGATCACCACTTCGTTTATGAATTGCTCCATCTGGGTTTGATCAGCAACTTGTGACCTTTTAATTGCGACTTCACGACCGTCTTTGAAAATGCCTTTGTATACCATTCCATAACCGCCTTTACCTAGAATCCGATCTTCGCTGTAATTGTTTGTGGCTACACTTAGCTCATCTGGGGAATATATTCTGGTACACGACTCATGGCCACCGCGACTTTCGCCTTCTGTTTGTTGTTTCAGAAGCAATCCTCCATTCTGCTCAAAGTACTTCGCTCGCTGTTGCATAAGCTTGTGTCTCTTGACCATAATATATACCCAAGCGATTAACAAAAGCGACACTAAAAACACCAGAACTAGGCCTGCATTTGAACATTTGGACATGGTCAAAGTATATTCATCTTTATGTTCTATCACGGGAGTACTTCACAATATAAGAAGCGCTAGTAAACGTTGCACATATTGAATATTGATAGTGAATTACCTATACTGAGCCACGTAGCTAAGATGGATCCATTAAGAGTACAGCCAGAACCGTTCTTGTAACCATTGCCACGATAACCTTTCGGACAAGAACATCTCTCTTGTCCAGGTTCATTTGTACAAATATGTGAACAGGGATTGTTTGGTCCTGTACATTCGTTAATGTCTGCAAAACAGAGATATATTCATTGAAATATAGTTATATCCTCAACTATTAGTACTCCATATGTTCTAAGCTCATTAACGGTAGTAGATATACCTGTACATCCGATATATGGGTTACCCTCGTAACCTTTTTTGCAGCTGCAATGATACCCTTCCGTGGAAACATTAGAGTCTCTGCAGACAGTATTGTTTTTGCAGGCATAACTGAACGTATTCTTCTGTGCTTGATCACAGGTCAGGTCACCGCCAACAGTCCAGTCGAGTACGACTGGGACAT
This sequence comes from Gypsophila paniculata, assembly GCA_032274805.1. Classification (NCBI taxonomy): domain Eukaryota; kingdom Viridiplantae; phylum Streptophyta; class Magnoliopsida; order Caryophyllales; family Caryophyllaceae; genus Gypsophila; species Gypsophila paniculata. The sequence continues at coordinate 10,130 of JAUEKU010233207.1, read as the reverse complement.
TATTAATCGTCCAATTCCTGAATCCAAGGTCCGAAAGGTGTGAGAATTTGAAGGTATACTTGTCGTGCTCTCCTAGGAAAGCATAGCTGCAACTGTCGAAGTCGGACACATTTGTGTGGTTGTAAAGACTAGCGAGGGCTGCAGTGTAACCCTTCAACCCCTTTGGAATCGATGTTTGTGCACAGCCACTCCCTGAACATGAGCCATTATTCACGTCCTCCGGACTTAAGCATAAGGAGATGACACCTCCAACAAATTCGTTGGCACCATAAGGACCCTGAAGTATACCAATGTCATCACAACCAATAACCATGAACTTGTTTTCCGTCTCTGAAAACACGTATGGTGAGTTGACAAGATTCATAGACGCAGGAAAAGAGGGATCGACTCTCTCTCCATTTTCGTAGCATACAGAGGCGACATCATTTTTCATCCGCATCTCAGCGCTTTCAAGAGATATATCAACAATCTCAAGGTTGGAGTCTCCCAGGAATGCCCTGGGCGGACCAGATGATGTGCTGCAATTTATACTGTACCATTTACTCATGGAGCATGTCCCGTCTAGACCAATACCAAACGGGTATGGAACTGCTATATTCCCGCATTTTGCAGGGCATCCTGGCTTCGCAATAGAAGCGACGCAGGTACTTAAGAGCGTGGCTACAAATGTCAGCCAGGCCCAAGGGAGGAGCTGAAGAAACAATCGTCGTACCTTAAACATGAATTTTTTTATTTTATTTGTTAATTCTTGCGATTGTAAAGTGCACTTGCTAGAGTAGGCTTATAAATACCGATGAGCTGACTGGACTTCGTGGTATAGTGTGGACGAGGTTTACAGAAGTCAAGGACTTAGCCAACGAGACTCGGGCAAAGATTTTTCTGAACTAATCATCAGCATTTTTGTTGACTGGGTGTAATCTAGGACTTGGCGAACGAATTAGAGACGGTAAACTGATCAACTTGAGTTTAAAGATCTTGATAAATTAAACATAAATCGTGCAGGCATAAACATCAATAGGCCAAGTTGCTGAAGAACTGTCATAATTTGTGTTTTTTAAATAACAGGTCAATGACTAAAGCTCTGTTGATGAATTCCTCAGAATTCAGATTAGTCTGAATCATTAAAAGTTGCCATTCTAGGAAGAAGTAAGACGACGAGTCTGCGAATGAAGAAAGACGATTGAGCATGTACCCCAATTGACAATTGTTATACAGAACAAGTCTTTGAAGCTGTTGGTAGTAGCATTCATTTGGTGGCCGAGGCTCACCGCAGCTGTATCGTTACGATGTTGTTCTTAAACTTATTGCTGTGAGAGTTGATTTACTACCTTCTCGTCAGTCGCTATGCTGTATAGTTGATTTGTTTTCGACCATTGTAAATTGTAAATGAGATGCTCCGACCTTAAAATATAAGTGAGCTACAAGTGATTTAGGGAAGATTTGAAAGATGAATATAGGGTTTATGAAAGACGACTCACCTATTTCTTCGATAAGTGGTTTTATTTAGGCAAAAGCGACAGGGCGGCCTAAAATTAGAACCACAGGTGAAAGTGAGGGGACTTAAAATTATGGACTGACATAATCTTGACCGACCGACCAAAAAGAATAGCGACCGAAAAACATTTGGTTTGTGGCACAAATTTGCCTACCAAACACAAAGATTAAGCGACACCATAAAATTAATCAGTGATTTATTTCTCGCCATTTTTTAGCGACCGATTTCATTGGTGGTCAAATTACAAAAAGCAGTCGACAAATTAATGTATGACCCGTTACATATATTAATATGGTCGTCAATGCTGTTGGTTTGTAGAAGGTAGAAACTCAAACTTTTCGTCTTTGTCTTATCAAGGTAGATAAATTCATAGTGATGACCTCAATTGAGTCGGAAGTATTCAACTATTTTTCCTAGACTAATTGAGGACGAGCCTAACGAATGGTACGACCCATAAACCATTTTGCCCGAAACACATTGAGAGCCAATATTACAAATGTTTTTAAACTTCTCATCAGCACAATAATTTGACTCATACGACTTTACAACTCTCAAAACAGTCACCTAAGCAATGAGAAAATTAATTATTACAATTTGATTCAAAACAAAAGCAAGAAAAAGGCGTACAGCGGTGTTATAATGCTGGTGAACGCCATTAGTGTAGAATCAATTACAACGCCATTAGTACAGCAACGGTCTCACAAAATACTACTTCTCGACACAAAACAACAAATAATTAATTAACTACCGGTACGTATGTGAATACCAATAGCAATAGTTAGAATAGTAAGAATACAAAAATAAATAACTGCATGAACCAAAATAGAGATACCACTGGTGTACATGTTCCCAAACTCAACCACCCTAGCTCTCGCCGGGAGTTGAAACAACAGTCCCGGCGAGAGCAGGATGAACAACACCACCGCCACCAACACCGGCCCCCAATCCACCATCATTTTTTTTTTCTCGTACTTTTGTTGTTCGTCTTAATTAGTGGTTTATGCTGAAAGCGCAATTTAGCCTCACTCGTGCGTGGAATGAAATGTAGGTTGAAATGAGGAGTTAATATGGTGGAATAAGTAGGAGAAGTGAGTAAGGGTTATATTACTTGGTGGAGAAGGATTAAGGGATTTAAAGTTAAGGGTTGTTGCTAAAAGGGAGAGTAAGGGATCAGGAAAGGTATATATCTGTTTCTTACTTTGCTTTATTACACATGCTCCACACTATTGCTTTCTAGTTTTTACAATTTAGTTAGTTTCTTCTAAGACGGTCTTATATCAAATTAGGGCGACTTCTAATTAATAGACCTAAATAAGAATATTGTGTTTACACTTCCGATCGAAATAGAGAAGAGTTGAACATTTTTTGAGTCAATGAGCTACTCCTCTCATTGTCAGTTGGTTTTGATATCAAACCTACCGCGACTTATGAGATGTACTCTGATCTTACGGTATACATTGTGGTTTTTAAGCCATTAAAATAAATTTGTATACTTGCTAATAATAGAAGTCGTCCGTAATAAACTTGGCACAATTATTGTGCTTTCGTACGTTATCTCCGTGTTATCTTTGCTTTTTTTCGGCAGTTTGCTTTTCATTAGTTTATTGATCGAGGGGAATTGGAAAAAGCACGATGCAATGTGTAAAGTTATAGAGTCCATATAACTTGTAATGTGTATGCATTATTAACTTGCGTAATGCATTGTAGATGTCAACTAGCTTAGCTGGTAAAGTGATGAGGGGTACTATTTATGACCTGGGTTCAATTCCTGTCAGCGTACTTTGGATCAATTCAGTAGAAACACACATTTTAATCAAAATTTTTGAATTGTGCACGAAACGGATCGAATAGTCAAATATTTGGCTCAACCACACCGTTGGTCCGATCCCTATCGACTGCTTTGTCACAAAGGCTGATGTTTTGCGTTCGAAACCACAAGCAAGACGGAAATGTTTCCTCGAAAGGGAAAAAGAACCTTGAAGTTGCTCAAGAAGTGGTCTTCCATACATCACAACTATTGCTTGTTCACAAAAACTAACACTCAAACTAAAAGCTGAACTTCTAACCCTATACACAAGAAAGCATAGAATCATATCAAAGTGAATGTAATGTAATGTGCTAATTACACAATTAACTGTTGCCTTGCAGCACTAGGTTACCTTCCTCAGCGAGTTTTCCTTTTGTCTGAACACCACCACCCTGTCTTCGTCTTTGTGTGTTTCACTAGTCTTTATCTCAGACACGATACTATATAATGACGGTCCCAATACATGTCCTGATCATCCCATCTTCCATTCAACACTTCAAAAATAAGTAATCAGGAGAGTTTAAAGAGACGGAAATGGCAGACTGGGGGCCGGTGATAATGACATTGGTTCTGTTCATTCTGTTGACGCCTGGCCTGCTGTTTCAGGTTCCTGGGAAGAGCAGGGTGATTGAGTTCGGAAGTATGCAGACCAGTGGTATGTCGATTTTAGTCCACACTGTCATCTACTTCTGCCTCATCACCATTTTCCTCATTGCTGTTGGTGTTCATATCTACACCAAGTAGAGTTTCGGTTACATGTTGCTGCAAGCATCTGCGCTGCACAGATTTTCGTATTTCTCGAGTTTTCTTTGTTTGCTTTTACTGCTGTTGTTACCATTCACTTCCTTAGACAAACAATTGAATGAAATTGAGTGTTTCAGATTCGTGTATTCTCTCCTGCACTTCCTTTTGCTTGTATTTTCAGCATAGCACTGTTAATGTATCTACCTTACTATCACACTTGATCACCGTCAGTCAGAAAACCATTGCGTGTAATCATAAACATGGTTCAACTGTCATTGCGATTATCAGGCAGACGAAAATGTATTTCAAACATGTTCTTTTGGTTTGAAAATATTAAGTACGGAGTATATGACAGTAACGCTATATGTGAGATTCGAAATATGACACTGTAAAGCACTATTTCAGCTAAACCATACACAATTTGCTACTTATTTTTTAAATTTATTTTGTGCACCCATTAGAAGGGTCCTAAAAGTCACCAGACTTTACAGGAGTAACAGAGCTGCTACATTCATCACTTTTGGGCAATTGGTGAAATTGTAGTAGGTTTTGCGTCTCAAGAGCGCGTATATGACGTTCTTCCTCGATTTTCATAATCTGACTCTCCTCCACAAATCTTTGTGTTTCATATGAGCGATATTCGTATGGAGAGCTTGTTAACTGCGAAAACATAACCTGTGCATATCAGCTTATGGATTTATGAGGTGGTGTAAAATGATGGAGTAATATGATGTGCTTTGTAATAATTTCCATCAAGAGAGCTTACGTCATAAACGTATTCCTTGTTCCGGCAACCAAGCATGATAGAGAAATTGCCATCTTTATATTTGTCTTGCTCTGCATTTTCAGGCTCACTCGCCTTTCGCAAAAGTTCCTAAAAGACCATGAACGAAATGACGTTAGCCAACTTACATTTTCTTAGTACCAATGCAAATTAGCAGAACAAGAGGTGAAAGTAACAGCATCGAAGCTGACATATAATAACGACGACAGTACAACTACAGCAAAGCCAATTTTCCCCATTGATTCTGTTGAACTATTAAGAATCGTCGTTATACAGAACTATCATTTGTGAGTGGAAACCAATTAGGAAGTGGAGAAACGAGAAAATATGATAGAGTAACAGACGAAAACACGAAAAAAAGCACAAGTTGTTTTAGGACGCTTAAATCGATCAGAAATAAAAACAGGTGTTCCAGGCCACTTGGAAATAAAATACGTCTACAAAAATTGAATCGACAAATCTGACCGACTAGACGAAAAAGGAGGCATAAAGAGAGAATGAACCTTCAAGACAATTAAATCCGCTGTTCCAGGACGCTTGAATCTGAAAGAAGCGAACAATTCATTAATTCCAGTTCGAAATTCATGCTGTCGATTTAGTTCCAAACAAAAAAGCCAATTTTCTGAAGCCGTTGATTTCGCTGCAGGTTAGCAAACTGCACACTTACAATACGCACTTCTAATTTTCTATAACACGAACTGTTCAATTGACGGATTGTAACGAGTACAGCACAGTGATGAGTATTATAGAGTTCATATTCTTAGTTCGTTTCAATAAGAGCAACGAAAGTTGTATAGGTGGACATGATTTTTCCGAATCAAACTTATATCAATAACATGTTCTTAGCAAAAGACTCCAACAAACATATTCTGAAGCTAACTTAAAATTATCAGCGCATCAAGAAACTTACTCAGCAAGCGAAAAAATCCAAGGTGGCGGAGGCCAGAACAGTTTCAAATAGCCAGGATACGATTTAATGCTAAGAATATGAGCAGCGTCTTCCAAGTGCCAAACTCCGACTTTGAATTCATTAAATCCAAACTGACGGAACATCAAACTGTCAACATCAAATCCTTGATAGACCTCAAAACTCATGTGTTTGTACAGGATACAATTCCTTCCGCAGACACCACCTAGCTGTTGAGTTGAGAACGAGAACGAAAACTCAGGATCAAAAATAAAAACCCGGTCATCTAATCCTCTAACTTGAACCCATTTAGACTGGATCACATCAAAGACAAGCTTATACACCTTGAATGCAGCAGTAACAGGTTTTTTCGATTTCTTGTCGAGACCGACACACCTCACAACTAAAAACAACTCCCCTAACGACTCCACCAATCGTTTTCGCCTCCCAGCAGGGCCAGTAAATGCTTTAGAAATGATGGCATTGAGCGTGACTGGATTTAAAACGATCTCGTAAACCATCCCTCTTTTATCAACACCTAACAGTGAACCTTTAAACTCGACAATGTCGTCGAATCTAAACCCTCTACCATCATGGATGATCCTCCATCGTTCCCCAGCCTGTAACCTCAAAATCGATAACTTTCCACAGCTAGAAATCGCAACGACAGTCGACATTTTCGTCGACAAAACCACCTTAATGGGCTGATATCCAAGAAGTCGAGCAGAATCAAGATTACTGAAGCTATAAAAACGGCCTAATTCAGAAACACGAGAATCGACCAAATTCATCGTTCTAGGGATATTCTCGAGACGAGAACAGGTGATCGTCGTAAAAGGCTTTCGAATACGCAGTATATGCTTCTCAGTTTGGTTAACGAAGCACAACCAAATGTTGGGCCAAAACAGAGAGTGCTCAACTGGTGGACGGAGAGCGTAGACGACAGTGACCGAGAGGACGCAGGAGCCCGTTGGATAGCGAAGAGAAGGGAACGGAATGGGAACGGTGCTAGGGAGAAGACGAGAAAGAATGGGGCGACGAGAGGCGGGAGACGAAGAAGACGAACGACGCCAGGAGCGACAGACGGACCGAAAGGCGGAGAAGTGAAGAGGGTTGGAGGACAAGAAGGAGGAGATGACGGAGAGGAGCTCTGGAGGAAGGTCTGCCCATGGCGGAAATGGCGCCATTGTTGTTTTCTTGAATGTTCGTTATAACTTATAACGGCTCACAACTTTAAATTTCTATTCTATCGTAAAGTCGTCTCACGTTAGTACCTCCTAATGAGTACCTAACTATCTCGTAAATTTGTAATAAGAGTATCATAAGAAAAATGGTATAATAATGAGTACCTTGCATTATCGATGTTCTCACGATGATTTATATTAGGACATGGTAAATTATGGAGTAGGTGAAATACAATATAGATAATTAGATATCCTATCCTATTTCTGATCTCACTTATTTATTCTTTTAAACGTATCATCACCTCGACATAAATAAATACTCTAGCATTTAAAATTAAGTACATAAATCATGTGTAGTTTTTATTAACAGTGTTGAAAGAATAAATAACATAAAATGAAATACAAATGTTGGACATATGATGCAAAAGTTTATATGATGTATTTGTTTTAAAATAAATATTCTTGATAATAATTTTGTATTGTTTTTGGTAGCGTGATCCATTTAGTGCAATTTAGGACATAAATCGTAAGTGATACTCATTTGACATGATACTATATTTTGATACATTCCATCTTAATTTTCTATTCATTTCGATCAATAATTATTTATTGCTTGAGACATAAAGTTTAAGTAAATGCAGAAGACAGTGAAATATATCAATTTTATACTATTTAATCCAATTGCACACAACTTCTTTCAACAAAAATATATACCAAAATAGAAAATAGATAATTATTGATTGATACACTCAAAATTGAAAATAGATAAGTATTGATCTAAACGGATGAAATACTAAGCCTTATGTCATACCAATAAATATTTACTTTTAAATCTAATAAAACTTATTTGACTAAACTGAACCCAATTATTTGCATTGGTTCGACCTCAATTAGTACATCATTCCATCGGTGGTAATACCACCAATGGCAAAACTCAATAATTTTACATGAAAACTCAACTAATTTTGTTAAAATATCAATAACATTAAATAGAAAGCTCGACAACTTTACAACAAAAATCGACAACTTAACAATTAAGCTCAAAAAGTGTAATTTCGTTGTACAATGCTACTATATCATTGGTGGTATAATAGTATTTGTGGTTCGACCTAGCACGTTTTTGCCTCCAAACAAACAAACAAACTCAAATATATAATTGACCTCTAACAAACCTCTGTCCCTAGCTTGATGAAAAGAACGCAAACATACTCGGTTTCAAAATCGCTTAATAGGGTCAAATTTAACCCAAACTAAAATAACCTTGAAAAAATTTGACCTAGATTAAGAATTTTGAGTTAGCTCGATTTTGGGGTGAGCTTAAAATTTTTACTACTTGTTGATGTCAGATTGAGAACGTAGAGGTTAGAACGTAGTTGAATGTCCCGTAAAGGCTAATCCATTTGTCTCATAACCAACGGTTAGAACTACCTAAACTGAGCTTTTTTGGACTTAATTTTAATTCAATTCAGCTCATTTAGTTCAGTTTAACTTAATTCAATACTAAAAAAATAGAGCCCCTTATTTCATTTTTCCTAACGATAATATTGCCTTCTTTTTTTTTTTTTTTCATTTGATTGACTCAATTTTTGCTCAATAACGTGGATTACATTCATATGATTTTAATTTTTAACAAACACAAGCTGCCTCCTTGCCAGCGCTATGCGCTCACACAATCACACCCCAGTTCTTATGAACGATATACATTGCACGAAGTTTAAAAAAAGACGATCTTCCATAATATCAGTTCAATCTAAATGCGTCTCCATGAGTCACGGTTTTCTTCAGACCATCTTTTTTTGAGCTTCGTTCAATATGTATATAAATAGTTATGGTTACCGTTACAATTTTGGGTTTCAAGTTTTAAATAACGAGTTTGCGTGTCTGGATAAACTGGTCATCTATATAGTAGTTATAACTTCGATTGTTGTTGCATCACATAAGTGACTAAACCGCCTCAAAGTGCGGTCATGTGACCATTACAACTTGGTCAGATGTGGTGTCGAGCACGAATACGACACCATGCCACAATTCATAAGCTAGTAAAGCTACAATGGCAATATATAAGGAATTGTGAAAAAAACATACAAAGTACTCGGCGAACTATGTCACCCGCAGTAGAAAAAGAAAGTATTCGTATTATATACAGTGTATTTTCTTTTGGTTTGATAACACGAAGTATAGAGTATGGAGTATATAACAGCAACACTATTTATCAGATTCGAAATACAGAACACTAAAGCATTGTTCCAATTTCCAACTAAACCGTTCATGAAAATCGATACTCAGTACTTATTTCTTAACTATGAGCGCCATCAGCAGGGTCTTGAGAGTCATCAGATTTAACAGAAGTAGGACTGCTACATTCATCACTTGGACACAAATCACACAATTGGCGAAATTCTACAAGCAACTCCTGCGTCTCAAGAGCGCGTTTATGATTTTCTTCAGACACTTTCTTGTTTTGCTCCACGACTTCAATACTTTTATTCGCAACAATCTGACTCTCCTCCATGAATCTTGGTCTGCGAAAACCTGTGAGATGGTCTAATAATGATGTGCAAATGGAATGCGCTCTAATTGGTGAGCAGTCTTCATATGAAGAACCTGGTAACTGCGAAAACATACCCTGTGCATACCAATATACATATTTAGATGGTCAAAAACTAAGTGCAAATGGTATGCATTATAATAATTTTCGCTTGCACTTGTACATATAACAACAGTAAGGCCATTTTTCGCAGAGGATTCTCGCGAGCTATTAAGAATCGTCGTCTAGAAGTCTAGAACCATCATTGTGAGTGGAAACCAATTGGAAAGTGTAGAAACAAGAAAGCGTGATAGTGTAACAAAGTCAGTACAATTTAGAGTACTTTACAAAATAACGTCACTAAAGAAAACAAGTACAGAGTAAAACACAAGTTCTTCCAGGGCGCTAAACGCCTGCTGTTCGTGGAAGCTTTAAAATGAAATGAAATCAATGTACATATGAACGGAGGAATAAAGAGAGAACGAACCTCCAAGCCATCGTGATCCGTCAGACGCCTATTACCAATTGAAGCTGCAGCTGTTCCAGGGGGCTGAAATCTGTAATAGGTGAACACTTTATTAATTCTATGCAAAAATATGCCAGCTCAAAGTTCATACTATCTGGTCGAGTTTCGAAGAAGGAGGTCGACTTTCTCAAACCATTATTTTCTCAGGTAAGCAAA
>JAUEKU010232989.1:0-15658 GCA_032274805.1 Gypsophila paniculata | reverse complement strand
ATAACTTAAGTGTAATTAGTAAAAGAAAAGGTCGACTGTATGAAAGTAATAGTCGACTGCGTAAAGCAGACCTATAATTTTTACATGTGCCCTAATATATGAGGACTTTATCAATAACTTTGAAATTTGAGGTATTTTTCAGTTGGATAACTTGAGCTTGAATACCTTCAATGCGTAAGATATGGAGTATAATGAATCAAAATTCCAGTCAAATCAATGAAGTGTAAGATATAAATATTGGTCTAATTTCGCAAAAAATATTTTAATATGTTTCATAAACAGCTAATGATATTAGACTTGGGTTATCAAAAGTTATGTACAACCAAAAGTTGTTATTATTGTTTTGTTATTTTATGAAAAAAAAAATGGAGTCAATATCGTGTCGCTGGTAGATAACCTAATATGTCTGCCAAACAGCAATGTCGTGCTAGGCTCGTAGATTTTAATAATGATTGAAATCAATTTTGATTCGCGACAAACTGTTTTGTAAATCATGTCAGCCCATTGAATTGTCTTGTCTAGGTTGTGCCAGCTCGATAGCCTACGACCTAAATTCCACCCTTATAATTAAGGAACTCATAATTCATGTATTATAACAAAAGAGTGTCTAATTCATTCCGAGCTAAAGCATTCGACAATTTTGCTTCATTTCTCACCAACATCTTACAACATGACGAAATTTTAGGGGGTGTTTGGTTGGAGGAGTTGGAATGGATGAGAATGTAGTTGAGAGAATCAAGTGTTTGGTTAGAGTAATTTGGAATGGAGTTAGAATACTAATGGATTCTAACTACACCTCAACCCCTTGGAATCCCATACCCACCCCTCCCCCTAAGTTTTCATCTCTATTCCTTTTGTACAATGATGCAAATTCATATTTTTTTTAATTTTAATTGTACAATATATTATATTCATCATGAAAAATTACCAAGTTGTTTTATTTTAATTCTTTAAAAAAATATTTTATTTTATTTTATATTCATTTTTTTCGTTTTTTCTACCACATCTTATTATGTGTAGTTAATTTCACATAATTAGTTGCAACATATTTTTAAGAAACTATCGTATGACCATAGTCGCCATTGTTAAAGATCTTTTTGATTTATTATTATTGATTAATTATGTTTATACGGTGCTATATTTGAATTTTTTAGCATTTTAAAACGACATATGAGTTTTAAACAATTTAAAATAATTAACTTTTAATTTGACAAATTTAAAATAATGAATCACGTTCACAAAATAATTTGTATGGTTTTCAAATTATCTTGTATTTTTTTTACAAAATCAATTATCTTGTATTAGTTGTGAATTAATATTAAATCTTGTATTTAAATTAAATTTTATAATAATGAATATTGTTAAATATGGATGTTAAATCCATTCCAAATGTGAACCAAACAAGTAACAATATGTATGGGGTTCTAACTCCATACCACCATGGTATGACATTCCAATCCATTCCATTCCATTCCACCACGTTGAACCAAACGGCCCCTTAATGGTCGACATTTAATTTGGCGCGCATTGATTGGTAAAAAAAATATAAATTAATATTCCATAATTTTAAAACTCTATTCATCTACAAAATCAAATTAAGATAATAACAAAAAGTAAAAAATAATATTTTATACTAGTTTTAAAGCCCGTACGCTGCACGGGTCTAATATCGATAAAAATAGGGGCATACTCTTTACAGACAAGGTTTACTCGGCACAGACAAAATATTCTCAAATTACCTTCCTCATTTTCCCTCAACCTCCCTAACATATTATTTTTCTCTCAAAATTTTAATCTGTAAAGAGAAAAATTACTCGACACAGATAATGTTTTCTCTCATTTTCGCCCAACACGAAATTTTTTTTAGAACACCAACGCGAGTCCGATCCACCACCCACCATTTTCGGCTGCCGCCGCCTTTTAAACATTTAAAATATAATTTTAATTTTACAAAAATAATGATAAATAAGATGACAAAATTACTAATCCTAATTGTGATAAATAAATAAATAAATACCAAAAATAATGATAAATAACGCATAAAAATATATAAAAAAAAACACATAATAATCAAATTATTTTTAAAAGTTATCACTAAACTTGATCTTTAATTGAATTGGAGTTCATCGTTACAAAATAATTAAGTTTTCAAATTGAATGATTTAATCACAACTTATTATTTTTTTAAGAGAATAAATTAGGGTTAAGGGCAAATATGTCCAAAGAAAAAATTAAAAATAAAAATACAAACTGAACCGAGTAAAATTTATCTGTCAAGAGTAACTCCGAAAGTTTAAGTTTACACTTACATTATCAACTTGAGAAAAGAAAAAAAAAAGTAATAAAAAAATCGTAATTTATTTTCGCAGTAGAATTTTTACTCATTATAGTACTTTTTGTCTCTTACTTTCCATTTGTCTACCCCTGAGAAAAAACATTAAACCTAATTTCTCTAATGATATTTTGTCGTTGTTTCAAGTTAAACAAATTTATTCAATTATGAATGATAATTTGATAATAAAACATGTACTTAATTCGTCAATTGCATTAGTTGATTTTTTATTCTTTCATTTCCTATGGGGATTTTTATAATTAATTTAGGGTTCTAAGTTGTAAGACTCTCAAAAGAAACAAATCTATGGTTTCAAGCTTTAACATTCATAATTTCCCACTCTGCCAATTGTAGAAATGTGAAGTCAGTCTCACTAATCACTATGATACAAAGCATAATCATATTCTATTATGTAGAGCGATTATTGTACATCTGCTAACCACTTTTTATACGTTTAACCACTTTTGTTTCTTCCATGGTCAATGGCGGGGGTGATTAACGGCAATGGTTGACGGTGGTAGTTGGTGGGGTCGGGGTGGTTGACGGTAATGGTTGGTTATAAATGAAAGGGAAGGAGATGGGATTTAGAGGAAAACATACTAGAGAGAAGAAGAAAATTGATTTGGAAGATGAGAGGGGTATAATTGTCATAAGTGTACTGCGATACTACGAAAATCAGCACCCTAAAAAATTAAACAAACGCGACACATCTATTACATTTAGGATACTTTCCTTAAAACGTTTACATTCATCTTCTGATTCGTATTAGGAACACAAATTTTATTAAACAGAAATCCAAACTATTCAATTACAAAGGACACACAAATTTCTTAAGATTTCTTTATCAACTGTGAAAATTATTATTCTTGATTAATAATCACAACAATAATAAAAAGTGAGGGAGGGGCACTTCCAGAGATTCTTATGGCTCAGTATCCATTAGAGATGGGCAGAAAAAACTCGAAATCGGGTTCGAATATATTGGCTTTGATGCTGTAGTTAGACAGCAGGCTAATGCAACAAAGATAGTGTACTCTCAGCATAAGGATTTTGAACCGGGGATTACAAAAGATGTCGATGGCGAGGACCGTCAGAGGGAGATTGAGGAAACCATGGTAGCTACTAAAGCTGTTCTTGACGAGATTGTTAATGCTAATGTGACTCGGCCTAAAAACGTGTCGAAATTTGTGAAATATCAGCCGTCGCGACAGTCTGCAGCGTTTAATTCAGGGGCGAAGGAGAGGGTTATTAGAATAATGGAGATGGCGCTTGAAGTTCCTAGGTTTAAGCATAAGAAGGTTCCTAAGGGTTCGGGTTCACCACCGGTGCCCGTATTGCATTCTCCGCCTCGACCTGTGACTGTGAAAGATCTGCAGGAATGGAAAATTCCGCCTTGCGTTTCTAACTGGAAGAATTCAAAGGGTTATACTATTCCTTTGGATAAGAGGCTTGCAGCGGACGGAAGGTGTTATCAGGAGGTTTGGATTAATGAGAATTTCGCTACGATTAGTGAGGCGCTTTGTGTGGCGGAACAAGAGGCTAGGGAATTTGTGTCATTGAGGTCGAAAATTCACAAGGAAATGAGTCAGAAAGGGAAGGATAAGAGGGATCATAAGTTGCAGGAGTTGGCTCAGAAGGCGCGGTCTGAGGGTACGCGTGTTGTGGGTGACAAAACGCGGGTTAAATCAGAAAAGAAGAGGTTGCAAAGGAGGAATGAGTCGCCGGGAATGAAGATGAAGAAAACCGGAGACATGGATCGGGATATTAGCGAGAAGGTTGCTCTCCGGATGGCATCAGTAGGGTCGGGAAAAGGGGAGGTGATGTATGATCAGAAGTTGTTCAATCAAGAGCAAGGGATGGACTCGGGTTTTGCAACTGATGATCGTACAATGTTTATGACAAGGGCTTGTGTACAGCTCAGGCTACACTTTCAACCCTCTATCAGCCGAAAAAGGACGTGGATGCTGACGTGTATGGAAGCGCCGATGAACAGCTCCAGAGGATAAAGAACACGAAGAGGTTCAAACCCGACAGGGCATTCACAGGCACTTCAGAGAAAGACGGCCCTAGGTTGAGTCTGAATGAGGAGGCGGACCCATTTGAGCTCGATCAGTTCTTTCAGCCACTGATCAAGAAGAATGAGAAAAACATCGATAAGGTTGCTGGCGGAGGTAAAATGAGAACCAGTGGTAATTTGTCGAGAGAAGGGTATGAAGGAGCATCAATTTCCAAAGGGGAAACTAAGTCCCCCATTTTTCCTTCTGGTTTTTTCGTTTGCATAGCATTGAATTCAAGTTGATTGTATGATATTAATGATAGCTATGAAATGAAAACTATTGTCTCTTTCATAATGTGTAAAGAAAGCTGAAGCACGGTTTCTCTTCGGATTATATTAATTTCACAGTTCAGATATACAATTCTGTTACATACTTGCGTTTAGCTGTCTTAGTAACAAACTAAACCAGTAATCTCATTAGAAACAATCTACAGAAATAGAGTCCTTCATCACTTTTATTCGCATTCAGTCGTCCTTTGCTCAATTGTTGCTTCAAATTAGTGACATTCAGTACAAAAAAGTATTGGTACATTGGTAGCATAAAGTTGAGCGCAGTAGAAATACTAAGACTCGGTAGCATAAAGTATATAATAACAATGATCAATAGTTAACTTGCAGAAATAAAATGCAAGTTAAAGTTGACAAGCTCAAACTCGAACTTCCGCCAAAGTAAGAACCTGGTATCAAGGGATCTGTAATTCGAAATTGAAAAATTAGGGCATTGTAACAAAAGACGGACCTTTTGGGGTAGCAGGGGGAGGTGGGTAGTTCCTTAGTGAGGGAGCAACCTGCTAATAAGAGAGCCTCCAGAGATTCCTTGGCCATTACATAGAAGTATAGATCCGAACTCAAGCTTGAAGCAGAATGGTATGTGACGATTTGATACATTCATGTTTGACAAAGAAAGTGGATACATATATTATAGCAAAAACAGCAGGAATATCGAGGGAAATGGAACATATGTAGTATTAATCATATGAAAAATAGCAATGAAACAGTACCAGCGACAATGGCACCGTGGGACAAGTGCCGCCGTGTCTTCCAATAAGATCGCAACAGCAACTATGTAAAGCAGCAGCAATGTCACAACTTTCTGAAACAGTTTCATGAACTACATACAGAATCTCTTCGAAGAAAACTTTTAAGCAAATGGGATTCAACAGCAACTATTTAAAGCATCTTCTATGACTAAACTCTTGAAAATCAACTATAAACCCTTCTTTGTTATGGAATATTTGGATGTACAGATAAAGAGGAATGACTTCGAGATAAACCTAAAACTATTACTCCTATTACATATGGCGGAATTTTCAGAATTATAGATGAAAGCTAAAAAAGTAATGAACAATAAGACTTTCCTCACTAATATGAACAACAAGCTTTGATTCCTAAAATTGATAATACTCAAACAGCTAGCAAACCATTTTCGTCCTATTAGTCTTTGTTCGACAATTTATATGATTATTTCGAAAATCATAGCTACTCGTCTGCGTAGTGTCTTACATAAAATCATTCACCCGTTTCAAGGTGCATTTACACCTACCCGTTTTATTCAAGATAATATTCTTCTGGCACACGAGATTATCAACTCGTTTAAACGTAAAAAAGGCAAAGGTGGTTGGATTGCAATTAAACTTGATATGGAGAAAGCATACGACCGTTTAGAATGAAACTTTATTGAGGAAACTTTTAAGCAAATGGGATTCAATGCTAAATGGATCTCCTGGATTATGGAATGTATAAAGACTGTTTCGTTCTCAATGTTAGTAAACGGAACACCCGGAGAAGTTTTTAAACCCACTCGAGGCATTAGACAAGGAGACCCACTCTCGCCGTATATATTTATTATGTGTGCCGAGATTTTAGCACGATCTCTACAAAAAAGTAGTGATCTTAGTTCTAGTAACATTGGTATTAGGATTGAATCTGGGGTGGAAAAAATCCCTCTTCTCACTTTTGCGGATGACACTATCATCTTCGCTAAAGCCTCTAGTAAAAGTTGTAGAACCATTAAGTCTATTTTAGATAAATTTTGCACGATTTCAGGACAATTTATCAATTTTGACAAATCCACTTTTCAATGTACTAGAAATATTGAGCGGTCTCTTCGGGAATCCTTTCGAGGTATCCTCCGTATGAACGAGGAAGCTCACCTGGGTAAGTATTTAGGATGTCCAATCATTGATAGTAGAGTAACTAAAAATACTTTCGACAGTATTATTCTTTCTTCTCAAACTCAATTATCAAAATGGAAAGCGAATTCTTTATCACAAGCAGGTAGATTAGTTCTGGTCAATGCAAATTTAGCCTCAAAAGGAACTTTTCAAATGCAGAGTTTCCTTCTTCCCTCGTCAATCCATAATAAATTGGATGAGATTAATAGAGATTTCCTCTGGAATAAGAATCCTTCACAGCGATCCCCTAATCTGATTGGGGGGCAAAAAGTTTGTTTACCGAAATCTTTGGGTGGACTAGGAATAAAATCGTCTGAAGCAGCTAACAAAGCTCTTCAGATGAAACTTCTATGGAAAATTCTTATGGATAAGGAAAATATATGGGTCAAAGTGATTACTAAAAAATATTTGAGAAATTGCTCACTCTTTGACCATAAGCCAAGCTCAGTGTCCTCTTGGCAATGGCGTAAGCTTATGAGTCTTCGAAATCTATTTAGAAAAGGACTGAGCTGGCAGGTAGGTAATGGCAATAATATTAAGTTTTGGTCTGATAATTGGGTTTGTTCTTACCCACTCACCAACATTTTGGCTGATAATGATAGTAACCGTGACCCTAATCTTTTGGTTAAAGATTTCATTACCGCTGACAAACAGTGGGATGTTTGTGAATTATCGAAGTTTTTGAATAACGATATTGTGAACATGATTACTAACATCCCTCTGCCGCACAATGATATCCAAGATACCCTTATTTGGGGATTGTCTGTGGATGGAAATTTCTCCACCAAAACAGCAACGTGGCTAGCACAAGGTTTGTTTGATCAAGTTCATGACAAATGTGATTTTCATTGGATTTGGAATTTGGATATTCCTCCAAAGTTGAAATTTTTTCTTTGGAAAGCATGTGTTGACGGCCTTCCAATGAAAGGTAGACTTCTCAAAAGTCATATCGATGTTCCTCCGCATTGTGTTCTGTGCAACTATCCTGTGGAAAACAATGACCATTTCTTTTACGAACGTCCTTTGATTGAATCTATTATCCGAGATATGAACATTTTTAGCTTTAATGAGTTCTTGTCAAAATATGACAATATTTCAAGTCAAAGTTTTCTAATGAAATTTAATTTTCTTAAAGAATCAATTCCAAAAGATGATTTCATTAAAATTATTTTTATTTGGTGGAATGCGTGGTTTTTTAGGAATGACATTCAGTTCAATATCAGCAAACTTATCACTTTATGTAATAATAGCATTAAGACCTGGAATGTGACTAGATTTAAGGATCTCAATAATCCTGAAAAAGACGAGCCGGCTAGAAACGAATCTAGTAAGGAGGAAATCTGGTGGGAAAAACCTACAAACGGTTTCCTAAAGCTAAATTTTGACGGATCGAGAATAGAAAGTAATGAAGTTGCTTTAGGATATTCTATAAGAGATCAAAATGGTAAAGTCTTGTTGTTGGGAGCAAAAAAGTGCGGATCCAATAGTATCCTTGTTGCGGAATCTCTCGCTCTAAAAGAAGGTATTTTAGCAGCTAAATATTTAGGAATTTCAAAGTTAATTGTGGAGGGTGATAATTTATGTGTTATTAACTCGATTCGAGGTACTTGGCAAATTCCTTGGGAAATCTCTAGTATTATAAAGGATGTGAGATTAGATCTTCAATTTTTCGATGAAGTAATAATTAAACATTGCTTTCGTGAAGCCAATAAGGTTGCCGACTTCATGGCTTCTATTGGACATTCATGTCCAACTCTTTCGAGGTGGTTTGATAGCCGGTGGCTTCAACTCACCTCACTCATTCGAAAGGATGAGATAGGTTGGTCCTACTCTCGAGGATCATTCTAGTTTTCTTACCTTATAAAAAAAAAAAAATACCTTATCATAGGAGGGTCTCATTTTCAAGGAAGCTTCTTTTCCATGAACCGTTGTAGCCATATTATCAGTAACGAAGCAATCTATAATCATTAGAAAGTTATTGATAAACAGTAAGTCTTGGTACAGACAGGGCGGGTCAAGAGACGGATATTTTGTGAGATAAAATGGATAGTAAATGAGTTAGTGGAGAAAGGGGACCACAGGAATAGTAATGCAGAGAGAGAAAAAGTGGGTATTTTGTGAGATAAAGTGGTATCCGTCTGTACGACAGACGGATAGTGTCCGTTTGTAATGTGAATTTGTGTTTGACAAAATCGTACACATACATATGCTTAGTATTTACCTTCTTAAAACTTAAAAACAGCCATAAGATTACAAGGATTAGCAATAGGAGAAGAACTAGTATGAGACAAATTCTAGGACATATCTTAAAATTATGAGACAAATTCACTACTCCCGCTATTAATATATTTTTCTAGGACAAATTCACTACTCCCGCTATTAATAAACTTATTATCATTATATATTTTTCTAGGACATATCCTAAAATTACGATGAAATAAATTATGAGACAAATTCACTACTCCCGCTATTAATATTTTACTTAAATCGATTGATTAGCTAAATGTTCATATATACTTTCTTTTGTTGTTAGTATTGTTAATTTTATTACATTCGTTATTATAACTTATTACTTTCACTACTCCCGCTGTAAATATTGCTACTTTTACTACAACCGCATTAATATTGATAATTTCAATACTCCCGTTGTTACTTCTATTACTTTCACTACTTTCGCTCGCTGCTAATATTGTCACTTTGACTATTCAAATTAGTGATTATTATCATATTACTATATCCAACTAGTTTAGATCCCGTGCATAAATACACGGTATATATAAGTTTTTATTTTTAATGAGATATTAAATAATAGTTGTATCTCATTAGCGGTTTTTTTTCTCGTTATTATTTTTTTTTTAGAAAAAAATTAAAATTGAAAAGTAATTTAAGAGAATTGTGTAATATGATAAATGTATCGTGAACATTTATATTTTAATTAAAAGATTGTAATTTAGGGTTTAGTGAACATTTTACAAATTGATCAAAAGATTAATTTTAATGATAGGATATGATTTAATCTAATGATATAAGTTATAATTATTAATTTCTTCATTTAATAGTTTCCTTATTTAAAACATGCTTTTTGGAGGGAAAAACATTGAGTTTTCTTATTCTTTTAGTTATAGGGGGATGTTACTACAATCCTTTTCATTACTATAGAATTAGGTCATGTTCTTTTGAACTTAATTTCAGTTAACTTCAGCTCAGTTCAGTTCAGTTTAGTTCAGCTCGATTCAGTTCAGTTCAATTCAGTTCTCAATTATTACTACTATTATTACTACTATTATTATTACTATTATTATTACTATTATTATTACTATTACTATTATTATTATTATTACTATTATTATTACTATTATTATTATTACTATTACTATTATTATTATTATTACTACTATTATTAGTACTATTATTATTACTATTATTATTACTATTATTATTACTATTATTATTATTACTATTACTATTATTATTATTATTATTATTATTACTATTATTATTATTACTATTATTATTATTATTATTATTATTACGATTACGATTATTATTATTATTATTATGATTATGATGATTGTTTGTTTTTTCATAAAATTAACACTTCTTTTAATTAAAATAATAATAATTATTATTATGATATACTTGTTTGGTTTTTTGAAATATATAAAAACAGACTGGATTGTGTGATAACGAAAATGTTTAGTTCATAAATAGGAGTAATGATAAAATAAAATAAAAAAATATTAATGTCAATACATCAAATGCTTAGTCACATTACATTCTTTTTGTGCATTAAATTTCTTGGCAATACTTCCCCAATTAAATTTGCTAACTCCTCTGTTTTTCTCCTCATTTAGAATGTTGAGCAAAATTCTTGAACTCTCATTGGGTCAACAAGTTCTTCCCATTACGTCACTTTCAAATAAATCGACACAAATTCATTAAAATATATCAATACAAAGATTATATATAAAAGGCGTGAGAGGTCAATATCCGTCTTAAGCTTAAGACGAATATTGACCGTCTTAAATGAAAATTTGTGAAATTAATAAATCTCATGTTAGAGTTACGTCTAGACTCACCAAATAGGGTTTATTTTACAATCAAGTGTGCAGTATGGTATGTTACACAAGATTTAAGCATCAGGAGAATTTTGGTGAGTCTATTTCAGTTCAGTTCAGTTCAGTTCAGTTCAGTTAAGGTCAGTTCAGTTCAGTTCAGTTCCATTCAGTTCAGTTCAGACGGTTTCAATCCAAAAGAACAGGGCCTTACTTTTACTATTTAGGGATACAATTTTAAGAGGCTTATATATTTATATAAATATATTACATACGAAGTATATGCATGCATTAAATCAAATCGGATTAGTTATGGAATATTATATTTTTTTTGGAAATCTAACTTAATTTATTTACCTTTTAATAGTTTTTAAGGAAAATCTCCATATTCTGATGTTTTCTAAATTTACATTTAAGCCAAAACTATCAAATATTTACATTTAAGCCAAAACTATCAAATATTTACATTGAAGTCTCTTAGTCAGGTCCATCGCACAGTTGGTCTTGCTCCAGACGGGTCGGTTGTTAAAACGGTAAAGACCTCTAACAATATGGTTGGTATCCATCTGAAGGTTTCAGACGAATTTGTTGGTCTGAAACAAGAAATTGCGATCCACGAAATATGACAGAGAGTAAGATAGGGTAACAAATCATTAGTCGAAATTACAAAATTAATTTGAGAGAGATCTGATCTTTGGAACTCCACGGTAGCAAAGCCTTTTAAAGAAGAGAGAGATCATTCTTGAAACAACCAAAGCAAGTGAAGGGGCGCCAAGCAAAACTACTTGCCTGTGCATGATACTTGTTGAAGTTTGATGTTAAGACACGTGGCATTAGTGTACTACTTTAGTTAGCCTTTTGTAGTACTCGTATTTTATAAATGAGGAATACTTTCCTATGCCAACAATACCCAAAAAAAATCCAATTAATCTTGCTATAGACAGATATTTCTGTCTTTAGGTCAAATAGCTTGAAAGTGATGACATTTTTTGCCCCCACCACCCCACTTATTGTTTGTCCTATTAGGAATGTGGTATCGTCTTTAGTTATAGACGGATATGTGTCGTCTATAATGAGATTTTGTGAAAAAATCACCATCTATGGAATTTTCAGATTTCCCTTCTTCCTTCTAGACATCTTGCTCATTTCAATAAACATCGAAGACCCACCTCTAAATCTTCTAAAGTGATGGTGAGCAACTCATCGGAATCCATACAATCAAAGAAGAGCCTAAGGTCCAAATTTTCTCTACCATTAACTAACATAGGATCGACCAAACTGCCATTCAACTCTTGTCATTGTTTGTTCGTGGTTTCTCTCTCGATCAATGAAGCAATCGAGTCTAAGGTGCATGAGCTATGTAGCTTAAAACCATACAATAAGCTAGTCTCTATCTGGTTATTCATCTTTATATGGGCGATGTTTGCTAGGTCCTTTGAAGTGAAATCGTCAAACTGGAAGAACTTTGTCACCCTTCTGCAAAATCCTTCATTGGAGGATATGACCCTTTTCATTGGTTCACTATAACCGGCAAATATGACAACTATCTTACCGTTGTCCATCACAGACATGATCTCCTCCAAAGCCTCTAACCAGTAATCCTCATCATCTGATATTTGCATTGGTATAAGGAAGGCCATATGCTTCATCAACAAAAAGGATTCCTCCTTCAGCTTCTTTCTTGAATCTACAAAAATACAAACTTGTCAATTTTTAACACCATCTAACAAACATGTCAGCATTGAATAAACATCGTAAAATTAACCCGGATTGACCAAAAAGAACTACCTGAGGTAGACCCACATCCAAACTCGAAATAACATGGCCCAAAGTGTACTCAAACGAGTAATTTGACACAAACACCTAAAGAGACAAAAACAGAAAATGACCCGATTGACCAAGGCGTATAACTTGCTATAAAGCACCAAACTTGAACTGACCCATAGACAGAATGACCTGATAAACGCACGCAAATTGATCCGAACTGGTAATGAACTGACCTAAATCTGACTCGTGTACGCCACTTGCCAAATTATTTGAGTGTAATATGTTTATTTGGTAGTGTTGAGGTAAGGATGACGAAAATATAAGGATCTAAAACATACCACTTTTCTGGTTTTTGGTCCAGTGTGAGCGACAAATTCTCCCACAAGATCCGTCCTCTGCACTTCTGTCACCTTATCAGTGAGTAAGATGCCCACCATATAGAGTAATTTTCCAAGAATTCTGGCTACCATAGTTTTTCCTGTCAATGCATCACCGATAATTTCAATGCGCTAAAAGAAAATAATCGTTTTGCTCAGATGTCCTCTGAGCATTATAGTAGACAACAAACTCAACTCCAGAGTATTCGTGGCAGGAACATGAAAGCAAAATACACTTTTTTAAATACTAAACTAGAAAATATCGACGCATATGTTTCTTTACCGCAAATCTACATTAAGATTGTGGTATACCCTACTAGAAAGGGAGCATGTCATCCCCAATTTAATGTCGGAGATGTTAGCTAAAGTCAATTAGTGGTGGTAATTAGAGCTTGGGTTTGAACCCCGTCAACACCAAAACTGCCCTTGTGGCTCCGTTTGCACTAACAATAGATAAATAGGAAACTAATATGAAAACAAAGAAGATAATATCCAAGAGCAAAAGGTATGGGAATGTGCAACAGGAACTGGAAATGCATGTTGTGTACGAGAAAAAGTAATAGCACAGATCGACAACCC
The DNA here is from genome assembly GCA_032274805.1 of Gypsophila paniculata. NCBI lineage: Eukaryota > Viridiplantae > Streptophyta > Magnoliopsida > Caryophyllales > Caryophyllaceae > Gypsophila > Gypsophila paniculata. The sequence continues at coordinate 2,318 of JAUEKU010232989.1, read as the reverse complement.
ACAAGCTGGAGTATTGCCAATTACCTGCTCCTGGGTTGCCAAGAAATGCCATATGCGGTGGTCTTCTGGCAGCAACTTTCAGTCCAAGAGCCCTGCGCCTTTCATCAAGAAGCATCCCCCTCGCCCATTTTCTGAGTTGCAATTTGAGTTCATTTAAGCCAACAATATTTGACAATCCCTGCTCAAGTTCATCCATCTTAGCTTTTGTCTGACTACAAGCTTCAACAGCTTTACGCTTCCTCTGCTCTTCGAGATACTCATTTAGTAACTGCCTTAACTTGACACTCCCGGGGCCCGGAGATAAATGATTCATAGGGGTCATGCCATCCTGCAATGTACAAATATAGTGTCAGAAGCTAGCTAACAAGTAGAGGTAGCAGCAAAGACGTCTGACCATCATGCTATACATTTGACTCACATCATCATTTGCACTGCAATCAGCATTGTATTCAAGCAGGGTTTTCACAGTCAAGCAGTCATCAGATCGAAGTGAGTGCCAGACAGCAAGATGCAAAGGCGTCATTCCATTCTACAGAACCGGAAGACAAAAAACTGCTCTTTTTAAACATAATTTCAGAAAGTTCTTCATATTTTATTTTATCAAATGAGAAATTAACGCAAGATAAAATAACATAAATAAAAAAAAGAGGAAAAGTATAAGTACATTTGCCTTGGCCTCTACAAAAGCGCCGTGAGAAAGTAGCAACTTCAGCCACTCTTTGCAGCCATGTGCAATGGCGTCTCCCCATACTGCATGAATACTCAGATATAATAAATCAGAGATGCAAAACCAATACTCCTACATCCCATTTATATTGTCTTCATTCGACTTGATGGTTAAATAATTGATTTGATAAATTAATAGATGAATTTTACATTTTAACTCTACAAATATTTAGATAAAATTAATTGTCAAAGATGACATCAATTGATCTCCCAAGTCATATCAGGGCAATCAATTTTGGATGGAGGAAGTACCGAAGTAATACAAAGCATCCTTGACATTTCTAAACCGATTCAACAAATCGCAATCCTTACCATGTTCTTGGCTTCTAGCTCAACCTTCTCTTGTCCCTTATAGTTCAGTAAAAGTTTTAACAATCTCAACTTTGTTTTACCCAGCAGCGACATGAAGAGGAGTCTGAGCCATCTGTAATCATGTCGGGAGAAGGCTATCACAAACATCATAACGTTTAGTAGGACACTGGTTTCATCGAGATCAGACATCGACTCTCAGGGTACTGCTCAGTTAATTAAAAGGTTAACAGGTTGGTCTCACAAGTAAAAGCGTCTCATATTAAGTCATGAATCTCAGGCAGAAAACCTTGCATCAAAAACTAAGAATCTTGAATATAACTTGATACAAATTTACCATCACAATCCCACAAATTCCTCAATTATCCTTGGTGAATTACAAAACTTGAGCATATTAAAATACTCAAAACCTTGATAATAACTATAGTAATATAGCTAGATCCAGTAACATTGCACATCTTTGAAACCGTGTTAAATCTTTTGAGAGACCGTCTCACGTTAAGATAACAACACACGTCTTTGAACCGAGTTAAATCTTATGAGAGACCGTCTCACATTAAATTAACGCCACAATGCCAAGACATAGCATATAACACCAATACAAGAGAATAAATGCTTACAAACACATATATCAACATTCAAAAACCAAATCTTTTAACACAAAATCAAGCAAATAACATTAAAAAAAATTACCCATTTTTCCAATTCCTATAAAAATGAACACATTTCTAATTTCTCAAAACAATCAATACCCACATGACAAATTTCAAAAAAAATTACCCTTATGTTGTGGATCACATAATCCTGCTAGCTAAATCACTGGCTAGGATGGTGGCAATGACCAGGTGAGGTGTTAGTATGTTGAGGTGCGTGGGTTTGGTTTTTGGAGGCGTAGGAGGGCGATTCGTTGGGTTGTGAATTGTGATGGAGGGCGGCGGAGGTGATGTTGGGGTAGTAATGGAGAGTGATGCTAAATTGCTAATGATATCGGACGGAGTGGTCTAAACTGACAATCACCTCCTAATCAGCCGTCTCCCGTTTCCGACACGACACTCGTTGGACACGTTTAAATGTGTCCAATACCTAGAAATTGATTAAAAGACGAATTTGAGTGGGAAATGAGAATACCTTATAGTCAAAATCCTATTTTACCTTCAATTCTTTAAATTTAATATCAATTACATGGTGGCAAATTGTAAAACACGTTAAATACATGGTGGTAACTGGTAAGTTGTAGTTTTCGCAAACTTTTATATTTTTACTTAGGGACTTGTCAATCGATC
>JAUEKU010232879.1:0-15673 GCA_032274805.1 Gypsophila paniculata | reverse complement strand
CTGCTTGGTCATCCGGGTTCTCCTGGCTTTTCTTTGGTGACAGAACACTCTTCTTCAAAGGGCCTGCTTCACCGACTATTCCTTCTTTTAAAGCTTGTTCCATTGCTTTCCCAGTGCCTTCAGGTTCAACCCCAACAAACTCCACGTCCTCTTCAAACAATGACGGAACAGGTGTAGAACCGTTTGGCACCGAAGATTCTCCGTTAGCAGGGCTGAGACAGCGTGATACTGTCTCATTTGAAATGGCACCAGTGACAGGTAGGTCATGATCAACAAATGGGTTGGTACCCAACCCATCAATCTGTAGACCCGGGGTTTCATCCCAACTGGCCCAATCTGTTATGGGCCTGTCCTCAGATAGTTCCTTACCATCAGGAGAGTCAAATTGGAAGGGTGGTGGTGAACCAAGGGAAGCGTTCACCTTGCCAAACTCGCTTTCTTCTTTATCATTTGAGTTGTTCGCAAATCCATTTATATTGCTTGGTGGGGAGCTGGATGACGTCACAGTCCCACAATCTTTATCTTCGGCCAATTCTTCATCCTCGCCGACCACTACTTCATCATCACTACTGCTGTTACAACCATTGATAGTGCCATCCAGATTAATGTCATCCATCCCATCGGAAAGAGAGGTACTCACTGGGGCAGACTCAGTTCTCTCATTCCGGAATGTGAACCAATTTGAATTTGTAAACAAACTGTAGATTTCAACAGGGAAAAAAAAGCCATTTAAGTTTCAACCCCCATTAATGGCCTACACATGCATCAAAATCTAAAAGCATTTATTGGCTTCTAAAACCAGAATTATACTGTCATCAGGCTTCTGGGATAGAAACAGGTTGTCAAAAAAAAAGACATGCTAATTCAGTTTATATTTACAGAAAAAATTATTAAGTTCCTGCTGCTATACTAGACTCTGGATACATGATTACTTGAGTAATTCTCATGCACAGAAATCCAATCAGTGTGGAGCTGGAGTGATAGTAGACAGTGAAAGATAAAATAAACCACAAAAGACCAAATCTACCAGAATAGAGCTAACTAGATTGGTGGCCACATCAACCTAGAATATGTCCAGCACTTTCAGATAGCTGAGAGCCATTTTTGGGCGGCATGATTACAACACTAGAGATTAAACAAGGGCAGCAAGAAATTGAAAAATAACAGAAAGTACACCACAAAACGAGAATAGAATTTAGTTTTCAATCATAACATCAGGATAATATGGCATGCATAGTCAAGAGTAAGGTAAAATTTAACTGCTTCAGATGGTAACACACCTTCCCTGGTCGTCCCCAAGTCTTAGCGATGATATCACAACTTCAGCAGATTCATCGTCAAAGTAAACATCCTGCATTCAACATAATCACATAGCCAGGGGACAGCCGTCAAACAATCATAAGCTAGCTTCAAAATTCTACCAATTCTATGCCCCTCTTGCCTGATGAACTTTCACTAAAACTAAAAATACAGGAACAGGAAATCCTCCTTCACAACAACTTCTGAAATAAAATTCAGTAGACTGACTCCAAGAAACGGCATTACAAAAATTGGTATACCCAGTACCTCATCATCTCGATCAGCAGTACCATTGTCCTGCAAAGGTAGAAGACCGCAATTATTTCTACTTGCATTAACAAAATGGGCAGAGCCCTTGAGCACAATGCATAAGACTAAACAGATAAATGCCCCCACCTCTTCAACAACATCGTTGCCAAATATGTCTTTGTTAAAAGCCTTGTTGATGTCATTAGCTAAGGCAGCAGCACCATAGTCTCTATCATGAAGGTCTTCATCATCACTGTCCCGTGTTCTATCATGCAGTGCGGTTGGACGCCTACATGTGATCAGTCAAGTGACGGTATATAATTAAGGACTGGACACTAAATTGATCACATAGTTTGAGGATGAAAAGAAGGATGGATACAACACCACAGTAATTTTGCAAGATTGCTTTGCCAACACCATCAAAATAGTTGTTGGAAGACAACAATGTACTTACAAACAGAAATAGCATACACAACCTACGTCCAATATATTGTCATAGTTGACTTGGCCCATTAAAGAAAATCCATAGTCAATACTTCAAATCACTCAACTGCTGATCGAGAAACCACCAACAAAACATATTCAGCAGCAGTTTTCCTGCATATTTAATAGAAACCGTATAACAAAAATTGTTTCGTATTACAGGCAGGAACAGAGACTCATGGCATAAACCCTTCCATAACTACAACCATAGACACAAAAATGACTTGAACAAAGGAAGATTCTCTAGTCACCAAAATACTGTTGTTTGCAACATTATACGATTTGTACCCCACACTCATCCAACAGATGGGGCAGGTCACAACTCACAAAACCCTCAAGAGCTTAGGTTTAAAAGACTACAAGACACACAAGGTTGAGGCACGTGCCTCATTGACACAAAGCGCAGTATCTTTTTCAAACAAGCCTGGAATTTTAAATAAAATTTTCTGCAGGATAATGGGTAAAAGGGAAGAATATAACTAAAGACCTAGAAGAAAAATGATAATCGCATCAGTGTCTCGCTAGATGCATGTTGGGCGCGTTATATGAATAAGACGTGCATTAGCCTGGCATTTTGGCTATCACCTCACGACTTGTGCATAGGTGCGCTCAAGTCACACTTAGACTAAGCTCAAGAACAATAGATTGCCTTGAACACCAAAAAAATGCAACCCTGATAGTCAGAAGATATAAACCTACAGGCACCTCACATGATGCAAACTGGAAACTGAACAACTAGCCAAACCCGTATACACGAGTCCATACATCAAAATAACTTGCAGCAGCATCATCAAGATACAAGCCAAAACCCATATGATGAGACAATGATGACCCATACAAAATGACAAAACTGGAAGCACACGTACCCACATGCCCAGCGGTAGACATTCTCTAACACATTTCTTTCATGTAAAACTGTAGTTTGCCACTTGGTCCAATCTTCATTTCCCTGCATGTTAATCACACAAAACAAAAGTGTCGGCATGAATACTTTCATTGCACAAACTAGGAAACGAAGATGTCAAAACAAACATTGCACCTGAATGTTCGCTTGAATACTTTCATTGCTTTGTCCCAGTTGAGCAATTTTGTTGGCAATTCGAGTAATATGTCCCAAATTACCAGCCCTTGGACCAGCCTTATCAGAGTCAGGAACTGTTGGCTGAAATAACAAAAATTGACAGTAAGCGTATATTTGTCAAAAGCTATGTTACTCACTCTGGTAAGAAGTGTCAAATGTGTACACATATTGCATTTGTCTCATTTTTTTAGGTTCAAGGACTTTGTTCTAAATGAGGATTGATTATTCATTATTCAGGTACAGGATATATTTTCAAGCAACAAACTAATCATAAGTTTCAAATAATGATTTTTATAGTGTAGCGTTGTTTCAAAGTTGGGACATAAAACTTAGATTATTTAAATCCGTACTAAATGCATATAATTTCATCCGTCTTTGTCATCAAAGCCTCCCAAGAGAAGCGTCTCTTGGGAACTGGTAAGGGTCAGAGTCAATAACATACCCAACTGTCTGCATGAGCCCTTAAAGCACCGGGTAATGTTGTTATCACACACACACCCCTTCAGTTAAAAGTCAATTAATGTGGGCCTCAAAGCTACGAACAACATAATCTATATGTAAAGCATTAAATAGGTATATTTCTCGTAATGGTTAAGGTTGACTTAATTCATTTCCAAAGAAGGCAATTTCACAACCTGAAGCAAAGAAGGCGGATTAAAATAGCACAAACAAGACAGTGCATCTGCTTACCAAATTCAGATCAGCAGAAAGTATGGGATGCTTATCAGCCTCAAGAATTTTTCTGATCAAATCACACTGTTCGAAAAGATGCACAATGACAGCATCATTTCTGCCTTCCAAACATGAGAATATAATACTTTCAACATGATGATGCAACGCGTTGTTGTATGGATACCTAAATTAGTTGAGAGAAAATTAGCACAATAAAGACAGCATGTATTAACTGCAATCAATGTGGAGGCTCAGGCGCTTTTTGTAACTCACTCAAAAAAGAGGTCTATAACCCTTTTAATTGTTCCGGAGTTCATCAATTCCTCATCTGCAGCTTGGTTGCCAGCTTTCAATAGAAAAGCAATGAACTCAACAATCTACAGAAAAATGGATCAATAAGATCAACCAACAGAAAAATGATTACATATATAGTGAAACTAATGGAGAATGATTAGCTTGTAGCAAACATCAGTATTCCAGCTACGCTACATAAGCAGTTCACTGAATTTAGCATGTACTCTATCTCCATTCAAAACCCAATGAAAGAAAAAAAATAGAACATTAAGACTTCCCATGGGCATCGCTAGCTTAGGGTCAAAAGTCAAAACATTGTGATTGTCAAAAATCAATTAACCAACACTGTTTTTTCAACATACATAGGCAAGTTTGAGTGGGGGTGTAATTACCATTACAAGGTAATAGGATCCAATTTGATAATAGTCATTGAGAAATGGAAAGGTTTTTTGGCATAATAATCAATTAATTATGCCATTTGATACAATATTAATTTGCTCAAGTTCAACCTATATGAACTCCATTACATGCTAGAGGTATTCAATTACTCTCCTCCATAACACTCTTATCTCCCCACTTCAATTCTCAAATCTCTACTAAATTTGCTTCATTACATTACACATGTGATTACCATCAACCAGGCATGCACTTAAAAGTGCTAGTCATGTATGCTGCATCAAAAGCAGTATTGAATATTCATTTTCTTTTTTGTTCTTGAAGAAACAGAAATATAGAATATTGCAAAGATGATAAAAGCAGACCTTTAGCCGATGTTTTCCCAAGGGCGCTCTTAATCCACCCTACGTTGTGGGCAAGATATTTTCATCAGAATCCACAATCAAAAGGTTTAGTAGATCACCTGCATTACACTACACCATCAATAAATGTTGCAAATCACAAAAACTAGCAGCAGAAATAAAAAAATTATCAACAAGTACACGAAAGCCATCGCATTATGTGTAGATCTTCGAAATCGAAGCGTGATAGGTATAATAAAGGTTTTAAATTACTGTGACCACGTGCAATCAGACACATCAATGGTGCAACAACCGAGACTGGGCCTCAGCAATCAATTTTGAGTTCAGTTTCAAAGCAAAATTTAATACCATGCTGATAAAAATCATATATGTTAAAAGAGGTTTCTAAGAAGCTTACCAAGTTTAGGTAACATTGCACTAACAGTCTCCGGATTTAGAGCAATCGGAGTCTCATACATGTGTTGACCTCGTAAAGAATGCATTAACAAAGAGCTGGACGATCTTCTAGGATCCAGCAAAGAAATACAAACAGATAGCGAATGCACTAGACCAGACTTCGTGGGGGAATTTCCAAGTGCATGGGCAAAAATCCTCGACACAAAACTGCGTCCAGTAAAGAACCAACAACAATTTACAGGTTACAGTCTATAATCATAACGAAACAACAACTACCAAACAGGGATACTTTAATGTAGGAACCTGGGACTGCATAGTTTTGCTGCTAAAGGAGATCCCATGTTTCGAGTAATTGCACATAGAGTTTCGGCTGCATTAGCCTGGACTTCAGAAGGGCACTGAACAATAATATATTGTCAGTAGCTACTTCAAACATTCAGACTAACAGAAAAATTCATACAAGTTATAAATTGCCTCTGCAATTTCCTCCTCTCCCAGTTTGACATGAGGCCAATAAAAAGGGAATCCTTTGTTACAATAGAAGCAGAAGTGATGTGGATTATTCAAGAATAAAATTTCTCCGCCAATTCTTTCTCGTCGAGCCTCCCGATTTGTAATTATACCACAAGAGGCAATAAATCCGATTCGTACAGATTTTTCCCCCAACAAAGATCCACATATGAAATTGAGCACAATTTTGCAAAGAAAAACACCTCTGATCCAGGTAGCAAAAGAGAATGACCACAAGTGAAGAGGGCACTATGGGAGTGACCCATACATCAGATATAGGATACTATAATATCTATAAAGAAACCTCCAATCGACTAGTCGGTACTTGTGATAATTAAGCGGCTGAAGACCTAAAAATAGTTGGCAGGGCTATACTTCTTAATATCAGAATTCAATAAAATCAAAAATTTAGCCAACAGTCAACTTTAAGACAGCTGCTTCATGCATGACATGTTGTCTAGATTGAGGCATAACATGATTAACTGCACCTCTAGTGATTCCTATAATCAGAATATTTCTTTGATGGAGGCTTTAGAGTGAAGAGAAGGTGACAAATGTCATTGTTTGATTAGAGTGAAATGGAAAGAAGAGAAATGGGGGGATCCATTTATTCAACTCCAAGCAAAATAAATCTTGAAAATATTTGGAAGGAAACACCATGCCTCCAATCTCCCTCCGTCTCTGGCCCTCCCCTTCCCATCCCCCTCTTCTCCCCTTCCCTCTTAAAGTTTATCGAAACAAAATGTAAATTTACAGCACTTTAAGGCTTGCAATGACTGAAATTATCACACGTGCTATCATGTGGCCATCAGAAAACACACAATGACCTCTGCCACCTATAAATGAAAAAGATTGCCAGCACTAGGATAAAGGGTCACAGATGATACTTGTCTGGCAGTATCTAATTATGGCATTTGAACAGTATAAACAACCCTTAAATTTCAGATGCCCTGAACAGACCCATGCATCATGCAATAATTTGGAATCGAAAAGCACACAGCATGTAGAACTAAGTCATAGCAGGCATAACAGCCAAATTTTGTCTTCCAAATAAATGAGGGTAGGAAACTATTAGGCACATGTTGTTCAGATAACCAATACGACCATCCTCCCAATAGGCTAATGAAAGAAATTGCTAACAGTTATGCCATTCACTGCAAGATAACTTGTTTTCACAAAGAAAAATATCTTATGCAGAAATAGCCATAAGGCATAAAAATGATACGGAATACTCCAAATTAATTCTCAGAAAAGATTAAGCCAAAAGTACAATTAAGAGAAACTAAACACAATCATACTGCAACAAAGTTTCAGGTTATTGCCATTCGGCATCTAATCATCAGATTTTCGCCACAAAGCATCTTTCAACATGAAAAATATCACAGCTTATCCTATATATGATCTATGATGTCCTCAGTTTTAAGAGGCGCGAGGCGCACCGCGGTGATGAGGGTCCGTTGCGATGAGGCGCAAGAAAAAAGCGCGCACCGTTTGTACACGAGGCGCGCTATTTTTGGAAGCAAATTTCTATTTTTAAATAATATTTTCGACAATATGCCAAATTTCAGATTTTAAAGTTGACTAACAAGACAAAGGGGTAAAAGTATGCATAATTGACCAAGTCAAACAGCATAATTAAACCTGTGGACGAAAAAGATACTCCCTCCATTCAACCATTTTCTTCCCACTTTTCTTAAAAGGAAATTTCATGGTTTCTTCCCATTTCTATTTCTGTCAATTTCCCATTAATCTCATCTACACAATCTACTTTATCAACTTACTTTTTATTTTTCAACCAATCGCATCCACACAAATTACTTCCTTAATCCTTGTGCCCATATCAAATGAGAAAGAAAGGGTGGAATGGAGGAAGTATAAAAATTGCATAGTAGTGCACCTCGCTAATGGTGTTTTGGCTAGTGCCTCATCTGAGGTGCACAAGGCGCGCATTTTTAAACTAAGATCTTAAACTACAATGCTTCCTCCAATTGAAAAAGTATGAGGTCCACCAAGGCGGCGAGACCCGAGTCAATGAGGTGCAAAACATGAAGCGTAAGTGTCCAGCTTTATATTATTGGCGCGTTCAACTTTTTGCATGCACATTTGTATTATCTTTCTTTCTTTTAAAGAGAAAAATTGTATTTTCAAAGCTACTGTTTTCGCGAGGTATCCTTTCTTGGATTCGAAAATGCCTAACCCATTAAATTAGTGATAATAGGGCAAAGAAAGCCCACTTTTTTTAAAGTAAGTTCCCTTCTTCGTGCAACTCTTATACTGGCAAAAACAAATATCATCGATGTTCGGTGATACTTTGTACTTTTCTTTTTTTCGAGAAAGGTCAAACTTCGTACTTGCTAATACTATAGTGCTAATAAATATAGAACATATAGTCATATAGACCCAAATTCGCTGAGAATCCAACATAAAAAATGATCCATATTTCATAGTTGTATCCGATCATCAAACCATTAGTTGGTCGTAACAAAAGTGATGGGATTAAAGTATCAGAATTTCCCATAAAGACTACTTACGACTCGGCGGTGAGTTGGACTTGTCGAAAAAGAAGAAAATGGTCAAAAAAGAAGGTTTGCAAGAGAAGGAAATCAATGAGTTACTAGCAAAACTTTGGTAGTAAAGAAGACCTCTCTCTAGATTTTCTCAATTGTTCTCTAATTTCTCTTCCTTTGTGATTCTTATTATGCAATTACTAATGGTACTTAGCTTTTAAATGGGTCATATTCACCATGGCTACGAGGTGCAAGGCATGAGATAAAGGCGAGTGCCTAATGCACAAAGGAGAACTTACAAACAAACTTGTATTTTTGGAAATATAATTGTATACGAAAGTGCCCCCTTTTCAATTTACCAACAACAAAGCCTTAGTCCCAAAATTCCCAAAAGTAACTCTGAGGTTGACTAACATGAAAAATCATTTAGAACCAACCAAATTAGGAGGCGTTTTTGGGCTTTTGGCCTTGCAACCTACCATGATGCCTAACCCAACAATAACACCACGATATTAAGAGGAAAACCTTGCCATTGATGAGAAAGAGAGAAAATGAAAATAACTGAAAGTAACTGGAAGGCAAAAGGACTGATACATTTATTAACGATCTATGCAATAAGCTGAACTGCTTGAAGAGTGACTTGATATGGCTATGATTTGAGATAACGCTCGCGGAACTATTCCATAACGGAGCTATCAAGTTTTTCGAGGTTATCACAACCATGGTTTTAAAAAACGGTCGCGGTCTTGATCGCGGAAACGGTCGCAGTAATACGGTATCGTTCTTAAATCGTTCGATACGGTCTAAGTCACGGTCGTCACGGTCAAAAATTAATTTTGTAGTTTTTTTAACTTTTAAAGTATGAATAAATCTTTATAATATTTATTATGGTTAATAAGAGTAAAAATGTAATTACTTCCTTTTAAAATGTGTTGAAAAGTGGGCTGTAGGTACAGGCCACCCACTTACCTTTTTAAAAAGCCCACTACCTTTTATAAAAAGTTAAAAACCCTGAAATGTGTATACCCCTTTCACTCTAAAACAAACCCTACCACATTTTCCTTTCAAAAACCCAAAACCAGCCGCCAGTAATCCCACCACCACTGTCACTTCCTCAATAGTTTTCTTCAAAACACATCTTCTTCAACGCCTCCATGCTCCTACCACCATCATCACTTCCTCGTGTTATCTCACTCCAAATGGAATAAAACGCTCATATCGGCGCACTTCAGCTTATATCGGCCCGACTTACCTAAGAAACGCCCATATCGGCCGTTTTGGGCCGTTTTTTCGTTTTTTTTTTACCCGTTAAAATACGCGTTATAACGGAACGGTGGCCTCCGTTTCCGTTATAATACGGGCGTTCCGTTTTATAACGGACGTTTTTTAAAACCCTGGCTAGTGCCTTTTTTAAACTAAGAGTGAGATATTGTGTTACTTGCAAAAAAGCTTCACTTCCTTATTTTTCAACCAAAAGGGAGTAGTCACTCGGGCACTGAAACTAACTGAAAGCAGCCGAGAATTAGTACCTATGTCATCCATCTCTCCCTTCAAAAATTAAATATTCAAAGTCTCATTTCACCAATTACTATTACCTTGTATATCAACATCCGTGGAGGGCAAATGTTTTGGAATGAAACACCAACTCAATTAACTTCCACCACACACCTCGACCATCACGAGTTACAAAACTCGTACTTCGTATCTAGAAACCACGAGACATTAAGCTACTTATAACACTTGCCAACGGAGTAGAAACTAATCTTCCTAAAATCGTTTCCAAGGAACAGAAAAACCTCGACATCCTTTCAATCATGACCTAATTTCACTACAAATAACGCGTACAACTTCCACAATTCTAAACACTAATCAATGCAACTCAATCCGCTCTTTATGTGTCTCAATACATTCACGAAAAACAATACTCGTAACGAGCTTCTCCAGTTAGGGTGAACATTATGGACCGTCTCGACGAACATACACACCGTCGTCGATGACCTAACTTGAATCGCCTCATTCTACTAACTTACAATTCCTACAAATCAAAACTTCTTCGTCGACACGAAATCACATTCTAAAATTAAAACCGATAAACAAACAAACAAACAAACAAACAACGAATCGAATAAATAAATTAAATTGAAACAACGAAATCGACAGAACAAAATTGGAACCGTAGATAACAAATTGTAAGAAAAAGAAAGTCGATACATTAAGTTTCAAAACACAGCGTTTAAGTAAATTATATAGCTAAACAAAATAGCTAATAATAATAATAATTAAAAAAAAAAACAACGATCTAAATTTCAAAGAAACAAAACAGTGACACAAATTACTTGGAACGCTGTCTCATCTTACGGCGCTTCCTCTTCAACCGCCTCATACGCTTCTTCTTCCACTGCACAAACAAAAACAAGTTAAAATTATTCGGTCCGTTAGCGATATTTTGAGAAACGTATACAATTAAATGGAACGGAAGCGGTGGAAATTTAAGAGAGTACCTTGGCTCTCATTGTAGGGAGATGATGAAAGGGTCAAGTATTTGATAGTTTGGTTGATTAAATTAGTTGAGTGAGTGACTGCTTGTGAGAAGATTTGATTTGATGGGTGTGTGTTGTAAATTGTGAAGTGGTGACATATAGTTAAACCCTAGATATTTGTTGTTGGGCTTTGTTGCTTGTTTGGGCCCCTTTGATTTTTGGGTTATTTGTATGGTTTATTGTAGACTTGACAAGTAGGTCGTGTCTTGTCGTGTTTGTGTCGCATGTAAATGGGTCATGAATTTTTCAACTCAAACTCAACTCAATTAAGTTTTATTCCGTGTTCGTGTTAACCCACTTATATAAATGAGTTATCGAACCACAACTACACCACCTAATTTCGTGTTGGGTTTGTGTCATATTTTCGACAGGTTATTTGTGTAAATTTCGTGTCTAAAGAGCTCAATCCAAATCCAATCCAATTAAATTTCGTGTCCCCATCATATTGACCCGCTTACATGAATGGGTCATGACAACTCAAACCCGTTAATTTCATATTGAGTTCGTGTCGTATTTTCAGGTCGTGTCATTACTTGTCGACTCTAGTTTAATGTTGGGAAGCCGGGCTTCAATGTAGCTATGTGAAGTACTGTACTACATATCTAAGTTTTGAGTGATTCAACGTTTTTCGCTACATTCAAATGTAGACGTTTTTTTTTTGGAGGAATATTATAATACGACATATAAAATCGGTTGGAATGAAGAAAGTATAATGTTTTGAAAAAAAAGAAAATGAAAAAGGAACACTCGCAGGTGTACATCGGATTCGCCAATGTTATCGACAAGCATTGTAGAAGTGAATCTTGCAAAATCAAAGCTACTCCCTCCATCTAAGTCCATTAATTATCAATTGACATTTCACGTAAGAGAAATTTCTACTAGGATAATCGATGTCAAAGTAACAGTTTTTCATTCGTTATTGTGAAACTAGGGAACACGTATTATATGGCACGATTAATGCCACTCGATTATAGAAGTTTGGATATCGATATAGGTTTGAATGATCTGCGATATTTTAGCAGCTGAAGGAGATTTTATTAGAAACTGAGGCTTGGAGTGGAGACACGCGAGTCTCTTGTTCAAACTTTTTTCAATAGAATTTTCTCTCATAAACACGGTAACATTGTATCATCATGATTTCATGAAATGTCGCCTTAAATTGCACTCGTCGATCATTCATTTACACAACGATATAGGAAAGATAACCAAGAGCAGAGTTACTGTAGTAGGCTTCTCTTCTTTAACATTGGTTGGCACAATGGCACACACACTTGCATCAGTTTACCCACGCAAGTGCTCAAAATCATATTTACAGAATCTTAAAATAAAATCATTATATACCGCTTACAACGGTCTAACCTAATACTAAATCTACTCCCCATGTAAAAGATCTTATTATCACCTTATAGTAAGACCGTTTTCTATGAGATTAAATCTTACGTATGGTTAAGGGAGTACCGGAAACAATGTGTCACATGTTCGAATCCTATACCTTACAACATTATGCTTCTGACTATGCAATTAGAAAAAGATCATTGTGTCTACGAAACCTTAATAAATGATCACAGAAAACATGTTGAAAACCAAACTGCATACAAATTTTCTAATTGTAATCCAACCCCAACTCATCTTCAAACAAAATTTTCAGTCAATCTTATGTACTTAAAAAGTACGTCAAACGAATACGAATGAATGAATTACGATTCGTAAACAATGTATAACTGAGATAACCCAGACGCAAACAATCTAAATTCATGACAGCAACTTGGTCGTCTACATTACACACACATGCAGAGCTTCCGACTACTTGATCGTCTACATTAATGGCAACCAGACCTTTGCCGGAACAAGGTCACAACCATGTACACTCGACTAGTCAAATAACAATCAATGAGAATGCATAGTTGTATACTCGCCAGTCTTACCATCACCTAATCAAGCTATACACATAGCTCCGCAAGCTAAACAAGATTAATGGGAAGTAATTATTGAAGACTCCGAAAATTCAGCTCAAACCATGCATCGAAAATCATCAACAACCAACAATGCAACCCCTTTGAAGGAAAGGTTTTAATAGAAAAACAGAGAAATGCAAATTTCTTACTCAAATCAAATATATTCAGAGTTGGACGAGAGGGAAATGGACGGATTCATTTTCACTGCTCCATGACAACGCTCTAACACTGTTCCCTCCCTCCTCTGTCCTCTCCCCTTCAATAGTCACGCAAGACCGTTGTACGCCCTACAACGGCTTCTACACCTAATTAAATGATTCCAACAAACTCAACTATACGGCTACACCCTACATTGACCAATGAACCGAAATACTGTTTCCGATGAGTCTGATCAATCTAAATTTTGTCGATTTTTTCGCGACGATAAATTTAAACAACTAAACAAGATTAAAACAAACAAAAAAAAAAACGAAAAACAAACGAGCTAAATTAAAATAAACTCCGAAATATTCAATCTAACAAAATAAGTCGATACAATTTGTTCCGTTAAAAAACAAGGAACTGAAAATAAAACAAAGAAACGGTGACAACGACGAACAATCACTTGGATCTTTGTCTCATCTTACGACGCTTTCTCTTCAACCTCCTCATACGCTTCTTCTTCCACTACATTTATTATATTCAATAAACAAAATTAATAATACTAGTAGTAAATTAATTGAAATAATTAGGCAAAATATAATATAATAAAAAAATAACAAAAGGAAAACAGTGATAAAAATGAATAAAATTGAAATACCTTGGCTCTCATGGTTGATGGAAATGAAGTGTGTAGAAAGTAAGTTGTGGAGTGACTGCAATACATTGTGTTGATGTGTAGTGCTACTCTTTTATATTGAAACCCTAGGTATTATTCTGTTGGGCTTTTTATTGGGTTTTTTTTGTTGTTGTTGTTGTTTGGGCTATCTTTAGTAAATTTTTATTTAAAACGGATAATAATTCATTTGTATAGATTATATAACATTTTGATTTCTTTAGGCGTTTCATTTTTGTAGTATTTAACATATTTGACTCATTTGTAACCTTAAAACGGATATAACGGTCTTAAGGGAGACGTACTCTCTATCTTTTGATATTGACTTCAGTTTTGGGCCCAAAATCCTCTCCCGTTAAATTTTATAATTGTTTCGTTTTATTCTTTTGACATTACTCACTACTCGTAATATAGTTGGCGTGCCTTACCTGGGCTTGTAGATCCATTTCACATTATATTCATGTTGTGTGTTTGATTTGTCTTTATATGCACAACAAAAATATCAAAATTTTTATATTTTTTTATGAATGTGTATTATATATATTAATTTTGTAAAAATGTGTCGCTGATTTTTTTTGTGCCACTGATTTTTTTTTGTTTTATGCGACTTATCCTCTTTCTTTGTGCCACTGATCTTTTAGTTTTATGTGACTGATCCTATTTCTTTGTACCACTGATCTTTTAGTTTTATGTGACTGATCCTCCTTTTTGCCACTGATCTTTTAATTTTATGTGACTGATTTTCCTTCTCTGTGCCACTGATATTTTAGTTTTATGTGACCGATCCTCCTTCTTTGTGTCACTGATTTTTTTATTTGACCGATCCTCCTTATTTTTTTAGAATGATTTTTTTGTTATATACCACCATTGACTGGTTTTTTATCGGCATTGACCGCCGTTGACCGACCGTTAACCGCCGTTGACCGATCGTTGACCGGCGTTGACTGTAGTATTGGGGGAGGAGGAGGAGGAGGAGTGAGTGGGGAGGATGAAGGTGGGGTTTATTTTTGGAGCGTTAGATTAAAAGTGGGTGTTCTCAAGGTTCTTATGGGAAGGGGTGTTCTCACCGGATGTTTATTTTGTACAATATAATTATTAAACATTAATTTAATAAGAAACAGAATATTTTCAACATTTCACTGAATAAGTCACATTTGATTTTATGCGATAAGTAAAAACATTAAGCCAAATGTGACATATATATCGAAATGAAATAAAGAGGTATCACTACAAAAAAAATCATATTTGCGACGGACTGATACGTCGCTAAATGGACCATTTACGTCGCTAATATGGGTTTTGCGACGGATAACCGTCGCAAACAGTCCGCCGCTAATACGCGTCGCAAAAAACATATTTTGCGACGGAGTACCCGTCGCAAGGGGTTTGCGACGGACATATCGATCGCAAAGTGCGTCGCATAAGCGCGCCAGAAAAATTGATTTGGCGCGCACTATTTGCGACGGACTATCAGCGATTGCGACGGACAGTCCGTCGCAAATGCTGGACAGTCCGTCGCAAATGTGCAGACCACCAGATCCTGAAATCGATTTCACAGCTCCCAAAAACACAACAATTTGGACATCTACAAGCTATCCACAACTCTCACAACAAGATACCTAAAAGCAGAGCTTAATTAGAGAGTCAAATATATGAATGTAAATCAAAGTGTTAATAATACAAAGTTTAGTCCTAACAACATTAAACGTCTACATATATACTACTTTATGTCAAACTACCGCGGTGAAAGGAGTAACAGGTGTGTAGGCCGCAGAAGGGTTGTCATGATCGCCGCCTTCATCCATGTCATCGTCCCTTTGAGAGTTAACGCTGGGGTTGCAAGTTGGAGTGAAATTTCTTTAATAGTTGAATTGAGAAAGAAATTCCTCAACTTGTTCCATCCTTTGACTTAGGGCGGCATTTTCGGTCCTAAGCTGAGCGTTATCCTTCGCAACTCGAGATAGGACGCCCGGAGCATACTCCGTTGCGGAGCTATGAATGCTGCAACTTGAGGACGCTTGAAGTACACTTCTGATGTTTTACCGACGCCGTATACTCGTCCCTTCTTGTCATAGCCTCATGTCACGCCAAAGTAAACTTCATCATCGTCGATTT
>JAUEKU010232768.1:0-15677 GCA_032274805.1 Gypsophila paniculata | reverse complement strand
TGGCGATTAATTAGCCTCAATTTGACTTCTATTAAACTTAATAATCACTATTAAACCTAAACACTTAGAAAAAATTATTTTTTTTCATCATTTAATAATTACATATCTTGGAAAAAAGTTATGAAAAATCATTTTTTAAAGTAGATAGGTTTTTAATGTATTTACTATGGTGAATGAGGATTAATTTAAGCTAATTAATAATCATATCGTCAATTAACGGGGTAAAATTCATTGGAGTATAACCTTTGGGCGTGATTGAGAATCAACACTAAAGTTCAGGGTCACAAGTGATGTTTCTAAAAAACAAAGGGTACCAGTAAGAAAAGTGAAAAACACAGGGGTACCAATGAGAATTTTCCTAACTTTTTTTATTTACTCACAAATTACTACTTCCTCTATTCCAGTCAATAAGTTATCATTTACCTTTTGCAGGTATGTCAATGCTCGTTTTAGTTTGTTAATATCTTTATTCACGTATTGTTTAAAATTATAAAAATTTGATTTTCATAATATACTCATTAAAATCAATAAAAAAAGATCTCATATGACTATATTTAATACTATATGTTGGAATTTATTTGGAAGATTCTTTTCACTTATGAATAATGCCCAACAAGCAAATGATAACAACTGACTAGGACAAAGGGAGTATTCAAGAGTCTCAACATGCACAAATTCTTAGTTAAGATGGATATATCCAAACTTAAGACGGGTCAAGGAGTGTAAATAAACAAAAACAGAATGCTTCGAAAATCACCGAAAACTTATTATATGCACAAGTGGCATGATACTTGACATGTTTTATTTTAAAGACGGATATATCCGTCTTAAGGAAAACATATTGTTCAACATGAGTTTTGGAAATCAAAGACTCAAATTAAAACAAATGAATAATAATACTTACTTTATCCAAAAAAAAAAGTGAAAGTTTGAGTTTTAAACTTGAGTGTTGCTTACCTTCTCTCCAACCTTCTCCCTTTACACTCTCACAATAAATTAAACTAATATATATTGTGTGGGGTTAAAAGACAAGTGGATGAAGTAAAATATATACGAGTAATATTTTAAGTCAATGTGAGAGGAGAAGGTGGAAGAGAAGATTGAAGAGATAAGATAGATAACAATATTTTTTAAACTTTTACTTAAATACAGTTGGCACCGAATTAATTAAATATATTCTAATAACCTAGACTACCTAGACAACCTAGTACTTGAATATATTATCTACAGTTTTCTCCCATTTACTAAGTTACTCTAATAAGTACCATGCACGATGCACCCTCTTTTTAAACACTATTTTAGCACTGTAGCCTGGTCCTCTGCAAGCTGTACGTATGTCCTATTGATTGATAACAAAAATTAAATTATATTAAAGTGATGTATTATTGTCTTTTAATGATGACCGTGTTGCGGTTTGTTAATTAGTTATGTACAATCTGAAATAAGTGTCTATTAATTGCTCAATAACTCTTCCTTAAGATGGGTTATCCGTCTTAACAATAAAACGGGTCAAGTATTATTGTTTCACTTGTGCATATAAGACAAGTCTTTAGTTTTTTCCTATGCATTTTGTTTTTGTTTTATTCACATTACTTGACATGTTTTAAACTTAAGACGTATATACCCGTCTTAAATGAGAGTTTGTTTTGAAAATATGATTTGATTTATTAGACAAAGTCTGCAGTATTTCTGAGATTTATAACTGTACACATGGTATTCTCTTTTTCGATAAAAATATTTTGACTAACCAAAATTCGTAGATATGAATTTAGAATACGACGTTTTTTTAAAATGAATATCTTGTCAAGATATTCGTTTTGAAATAAGTAAATGTTTAATCCATTAGCTCTCACTAGGTAATTTTAAAATAATATATCTCACATCGTAACTTTTGTCATTTTGTTGGGCAATATAAAAACCGTTGGATTGTTTCAAGATAAATCTGCTCCATTGATGACAAATGGAGAGGAGAAATGCCCCTTGCTTTAGTTGGGGTTGGGTAAGAGAGGAAAAAAAAAGACAAAGATTGAAAGACGATTAAATCGTTAATTGTGTATGCAATCGATTGAGTAAAATTTGTACGACACGCATATGAAAGAAATTTTTTTCGATGCTAGTTAATTATTTTCTACGTTCCAATATTTTCACACCTAAAAAATCAATGAATAATAATTAGTCGTCATTAATAAATTTAAACTAAAATTAAATATACACATGTATTTAATAACGGTTTTTTTATCATGTGTATGGGTGTATATGATAAGAAATTCAAAAAGGAAATATTCTCATGAATTCTTTCATTGAAAAATCAAAATATTAAAATAATTCATCTCTTTAAGGATATAATTCTAATAAAAAAAACCGATTTAATAAATAAATGAACGAAACACAAACCAAACACAACTAATTACAAACTAAAACCACACCTAAAACAACATAAAATTTGGCCCAACTTATCAATGACCAAAATCATTTTTTATCTACACAAAAATTTTGAATGAGATGATTTCACATTAATGATATTGTGAGACCTTTCTTATGGTGGTAATTGCTTTCAATTTTTTTTTTCTCATATTATTTTCATTGGTTGAGATTCATCATATATTAGTTTAATGTGAGACGATAGTTTAAGAGAACTACTGATCTAGTCTAAACTCAAACAATATGAAGAACCCAAAGTCACTACACAAATGCTAAAATTAGACCGTCGTATACTCGTATGCGTAAGACAATTTTTTTGTGAATAAAACGTGACCATTTTAATGCTGCTTGCGACCACCTTAATACTTATTATGACCATTTTAAAACTTCTAAAAGTGGTCATAATAATCGTTAAATCGATCATAATAAACATAAAATTGGTACTTTTGACTCACAAGCAAAGAATCGAACTTACGACGGTCTCAAAATAAAACTACTCAAATTTCTGAACAACTAAACCCGACTCAAACCGATCCAACCATTAGAACTACCCGTTATCCGTTAGGTAAGATATATAGAACTACACCAATGAGAGAAAATGATTTCTCCACGTAGACATTACCTTTTTTTGTCGTTATCTAAAGATATTTTTTTATTTTATTTTTAATCGAAATAAATAGCGCCAAAAACAGTTACGCACAAAAATCAACAGTAACAACAATGCCGCCATCGCCGCCGTCATCTCCGCCGTCGCCGGCGACAATGAACTACTTCTCACCGTCCGCCGCCGTCTCCGCCGCCGTGCTCAGCCGTCCTCGAAATTCGCGCGGTGTTGCGTTCTCTCTCTCCTTCACTCGCCGACTCTCTCTCCTCCACCTTGGCGCCGGTGACACTCTTTCTCTCTTCGTCGTATCGGTTTCGTAGTTTTATAATCGAATTACGAATGTGTGAATGAATAAATGAATGAATGAATGAATGTGTAGTTAAAGTTATGTTGAATTTGTTGCTAGTTGTAGTACAATTAGTTATGCAGTACTATGTTAAATTGTTAACTCGTGATTTTTCGCTGTTTTTTTTTTTTTTTTTTTAATTTTGTAGAAATTTAATCGTTATGAATTGTCGAGTTACTATTTTATTGAGGATTTCTGCTGGCGAGTTAGTTTGTTGGAGTAATTCTATTGCAAGATGAGACGATCAATAGAATTACTCAGCATCTCATTTATCAAGAGCATTAAATGAGGTGCTGACAAATTCTATTGGCCGTCGTGAGATGGTCTTATTATTTTAGAATTTGCCTGTGATGATTGATGAGCTGTAAAACTGTGTGAATTTGCGCTGATTTAATTTGTTACTTTGGAGCATTGATAATGAGGACGACTAAAAAAGACGGTCTTACACGACGAATTGTGCACAGTCTAACTACCTATAACCTACTCAGTTTAATATGTCTTCAATTATTGTCGTTCTTACGCAATTTGCAAATGTAAAACAATTATTCTGAAACTTCATTTTTTAATAATTTGCAAATATAAGACGATTTTTCTGAAACTTCATTTTTTAGTCTAACTACCTATAACCTATTCGGTTTAATAAGACGATTTGATTTTTGCGTAGTTAATAAATGTAAATTAAGTGTTCAAAGATCGTGCACCAAAAATTGTATGAGACTAATGTATGCATACAACAACTCAACACTTGCACATTGGAAGATTGGTAGTCGTTGCACATCGGAAAATTGGAATGGACAAAACTAGTTTATAAGTCTAGTGAGTTGCTTCTCGAGTCTCGTAATGGCGATTAATCTTAGAATGAAACCTTATCAAAATTAGGTAATTTGGCCTGCCCTAGTACTCGTCTTTGATTCATCTCCTTTTAACCCTTGTACTGCGTTGTTCAAATTTAATTTGGACGATATGTGACTTTGGGCGGTGGAGGTACATATTAAGTTGTTCTTGCAATCCTGAATCCCTCATATGAGAACATGTTGGTAATGTGTCTTCAATTTGATACTCTTAGTCGCTCCAGGAACGATGTTCTCGACATCTCTTGGTAGTGTAGTTTTGCAAACTAACCTTATAGGGAGGTAAGAGACCAGGCAGTAGAGAGTAGATTATTAAGTTCGTGATAGTTGCTTGAATTTTGTCAACACTACGATTCTAGTAATACATTGTATGATTGTATCTCATTCTACAGCGGCTTCTCAGTCTCATTTGTTTGGTTCATCAACATCGATATCATCAAGAGGACTAGAAAGCAACATTATTGAGACTGGCATCTTTGGAAACATAGCTGAAGCGAGCCCTTTAAGTGAAGAAAAAGCTGTAAAGTTTGCGAAAAATGACAAACGAAGGATGCTACATGTCGTTTATCGTGTGGGAGATTTGAATAAGACTATAAAGTAATTTTTTAACCATTATCTTCTCTGGCTTTCACATTTCCTTTGCTTATTTTTTAGAGGAGTGGTTTACTTTCGGAAGTTTGTAGGTTCTACACAGAATGCTTAGGGATGAAGCTTTTGAGACAACGAGACATTCCAGAGGAGAGATATGCTAATGCTTTTCTTGGATTTGGTCCTGAAGAGTCGAATTTTACGGTTGAACTCACTTACAGTAAGCTATTGCTTTTGCCATTGCACCATTTAGTTTCTTAAGTAGAATATATGCATAAGAATTAGATTGATTTTTTTTTACGTCTTACCACAATTATTTAAGTACCTCTAATACTGCAGATTACGGGGTCGACAAGTATGATATTGGAACTGGCTTTGGTCATTTTGGCATTGCAGTTAAGAATGTGAGAGTTCTTTTTTGGTTTAAATTTTTGTTCATCTGAATTTGTGTTTTGGATAACTGTGTTTCTTGGTCATTAGTTCATTACAAATATACCATAAAAGTGATGCAATATTGACTCTTACTGAAGAATTTTGATCATTGAAATTCTGACATGTATGTGGTAATATGCCTATTGTTATTCTTATGTTTTGGTTTCCAGTTTCCTTTACAAAATGTTGATTACAGTGCACTAGTTTTGCTTTCTCACAGCTGTTATACGTTTCGCCTGTATTATAGGTCCTCCTGTATCATATATCCATTTTTCAGTATGATCTTCCACATGCTTCGAGAATATATGATCTGATTATTAAGAGAAAAAAAAAATTGATGTAGGTTGCTCAAAAAGTGGATCTCGTTAGAGCAAAGGGGGGAAAAATAACGAGGGAACCCGGTCCTGTGAAAGGTGGAAGCTCAATCATTGCTTCAATAGAAGATCCAGATGGCTATACGTTTGAGCTTTTGGAAAGGGGACCAACACCGGAGCCCTTTTGCCAGGTTATGCTTAAAGTTGGAGATCTTGATCGTGCTATTGATTTTTATAAGAAGGTATTATAGACTATGAAGTACAATTGTCTCAACGTATTTGTGCAATCACCATTATCGTTCGTGGTTCCCTGCTGAAAACTGACTCTTCAGTTCTGATGAGTTTTTTCTTCTTACTCTCAAGGCTTATGGTATGGATCTGCTCCGTAAGAGGGATAATCCTGATGACAAGGTAATAAATTGTGTATAATTCGTAAAAAAAGTTGAATATGACATGCTATTAGACTCGAAAACATATTGTAAGAAATTCCGTAATGGCCCTTATGGAGAGAGTGTTGAGATTTTGCAAAGTTTGTTATTGTTTGCTTTAAGACATTATTTTTCAGTCTCTTATGCGTAGGATTAATGTTCCAAAAACTAGTTGTCACCAATCGACAATTATCAATATCATTGCTCAGATACCGCTAAGGAGGCTTCCACTCAAGGCAGGGTAGGGGGCTAAGAGTTACGCAGTGTTTCCCCCGCAATAGTAGAGATCGAGATTGTGTGCAAGTGATCCATAACCGAAAAAAACGCAACTCTCACATTAAAAGAGAAGCCTAGAGGGTTTTACTCGCCATTTTGACTAATCAGTTATATCCAAAGCCAAAAGAAATATATATGTGGCTCCAATGGAAATAGTCGGAATCTTTTTTATATAAGAAGCAGGAGAAATGTAAGGATATGATGGCTCACATGATAGATGGTTGTTTCAAATATTTTGCTCAATCTTTTAGCTCAAATGCGTAGCTGATTGCACAATGTTCCTTTTCAGTACACAGTGGCCTGGATGGGCTATGGTCCTGAAGATACAAATGCTGTGGTAGAGCTAACTTACAATTACGGAATTAAGGATTATGATAAAGGAAATGGTTATGGACAGGTATAACCCATTCCTATATTAAGCATCTATTGTTTGGAGAACAATATCTTCCTGTTCTAAAGCTTGCTCGGCTCTAACAACGTACAATTAAGCTTACGGGGTTTTCTCGTTTTTTTTTATATCAGATTGCTATAGGTACAGATGATGTTTATAGAACTGCTGAAGCAGTCAAACTTTGTGGAGGAAAAATCGTGCTTGATCCTGGTCCGTTGCCTGGAATCAATACCAAGATAACTGCTTGCTTGGATCCTGATGGCTGGAAAACAGTATGTTTATGCTACACCTTCGTATAATATTTAACCTGACAACTCATTTACTTTGCCTTTGATTTGCAACTTTATGTCTATGATTTTGCTTTCGGTCGTCGATTGGTACAACATGTGGCACAATGCCTTCAGATCCTACTTTCCTGGATGAAATAGCAATTCCTTGAGCGTCCATTTGAAACGAAAGTGGCATTCTTTAACAGTTGTCAGCTTTCCAGAAAACATTGAAAATGCGCATGATATGCTCCTAGGCGCTAAGTTAATGAACAAGCCCATACTATAGTATTTCCACTGTCATCAAGGCTTAGATTGTCCTATAGGAGGATTTTGAATGCTAAACCTACCATGACACTATACGAAATCATGAAGGTTTTACGGCTGAACCTCCGAAGTACCAAGGGGGAATAAATGGGACTTGTTATATCTCAAAAAATTTCATCGTTTGTATTCAAATTTGACATGTACAAAGTGAATGGAATAAATCCTGAGACATGAAAGTGATGAGACTACCGTCTCCAAAGAGTTGAATCTGCTAGCTGCTCAGGTCGTCTAAAGCTGCTTGAAGAATTTAGTTTTAACTTATTCTTTAGGAGTTTCTTAGGGTAGGGGGATTAAAGAATGTAGTTCGAAGTTCAATGCTTAGGAAGCGGAACACGGAGTTATGCTGTGTGATAGTAGAGACAGCCGTGCTGGGAGTGAAATTTATATTTTTATTCTTAAACCACCTTGAATTTGCTTTGTTTCATAATCAAATTCATCTTCATTTTATTTGAGCAGTTTATTGATGTCTGTTACACATTGTTGCATCTTGTTTGCTACAGGTGTTCGTTGATAACGTTGATTTCCTCAAGGAACTCGAGTGATCAAAGCCAGTTCACTTCTCTTCTTGTAGAATCGAGCCATTACTAGATTTTGATGCTCTGAGGTATATGCGGCAGTAACATCTGTTAATATTCTTGTATGTCGTAGAGGCGCAAGTTGTCTTGTCCTTTTTATTCTTAAAAATACTCACGCCATTCATAAGAGAAATCATACAATGCACACCTCCCAAGTCCCAATATGTAACCTTGAAATCAAGGGATTCACAAGCCAACACGGCAGTTCAACATATGGTGAATTCCGTCTGTCCACAATTGTTTTTCACCTTTGTTTCTACATTCAAATTCTATGATCCTGTCAGCTGTTTGTATTCCGAAGTAAGCCCTGTTGTCTTTATCATCGTCCGACTCTCTCTCTGGCCAAGATGGAACGTCTACATATACTCCAGTCACCATAACTGCAGACAGAATCAAGGAGTGTATTACGACCATTTTAAACATGACATCTACTCACACCAAGGTTAGTTATAATCCAACGAATTGAAGACTTACACTTCTTCTTCTTTGTAAATGCACCTCCCATATGCTTGCTTTTTAATTTCACAACTATCTGTTTTGCATGAAATATTCAGTCAATCTTTCTCAACTACTATAGTTAGTTTTGTTTAATATTTCTATCCGTGATCAGTTAAGCAATTGTTCTGTCCTAGAAAAAAAATTTATGCAGATGATAAGATTGATTCCCAACGAAAGCACCAGACTATCATCAGAAAAAAAAGAAAAAAAAAATGGACATATTCATCGGAATAAGAGGACATCTAAGCTTGTTGCTGTACCTGCAGTGCTGAATTTATACTAAATGAGACACGTTTCCAGTGCAGGTCACCTGTGATCAAACATCAATGTAGAGTCAGCTAACTCATCAATCCTTACATAATTATCATCTGCCAACTTCGCTTTTATCATACCTTTTCTTGTACGTTTCAGTAGGTCATCGCCCTGCATCACAAAATTCATGGCAGTCACCGAGCTTAACTCCCTGCCGTCTTCAGACTGATCCTCACTTAGAGTAAGTCCTGTTCCTGCATATCCCTTCTGTAACCTTGCCTTCAAGATGGCAGCTCCTCGTAGTGCTGCGTTTTTACATTTGCAATATTTGGTGACACACATCTCAAGTTGTCATCATTTATGTTCAATTCTTTTTATGACTGGTGATCCATACTATAGAAAAAATGGAAACTATTCAATCGAACGTTCACTGTAGTTACAAAACCATTGTAGGTGAGATTCTGGCCTACTGGTTAAGATTGAGGTTGTATATACAGTTGGTCTCAAGTTTGAATCCCTTTCCCTTTGTCGCCTTTGTGGCTTTGTGTTTCATATACTCATAGTGAACCAAACAAATTATAGTACCTGTTGCTGCTCCTGCAGTTAAGGTCATGATATCTCCGTTAGTCCGTGCATTGATTGCAGAATCGACAGCCGTCAGTATCTGATGATGTTCAGCTCCCAATTCCTCAGCAATCTCAATGCAGTGAGAGGCAACCAATGCTGTAGCAGATGCAAGAGCAGCAGTTGGTTTAGAAGGTGCCCTTGATTGACCAGTAAACATAGCCATCGATGTTGTATTTGAAGCTGTTATTGCTGCAATAGCTGCTGCAACACCAGCGACTGACACTGCAGCATGTAGCTGAGCATTGTGAGTTCTTATTTCATTCTTCTTTCTCTCTTTTTGGTCTTTCAGTCGTCTCCCCATCGTCTTCCCTTTGATTATGCTCTTGCATAGCTGCAGAATTGCATGTGTAATGTTAGTACCACTGCTTTTAGGAATAGAACTTTAACATTGATAATGGGAGGAAATTTTACATTACCCCATTTTTGAGAAGCTGTTGATTGGACAGAAACTCAGGGTGAAGTGCTTGATGAAGTAAGAAGAGTTCCTGAACAAATTATACTTGCATTATATTTCGCCTCGAGTGTTATTTGGATACATGATACAAGTATACAGCCAATTACGTTAAGCCAGTAGCGTGCAGAGGGTCCTCTTATCTTATGGGGTCCTAATGCAGGTTTCAGACACATGATATTTTGCACAGAAAAATCTGTAGCTAACGACCCGTTAAGTAAAGTGAATAAAGGACGATGAGACAAAGGATGATCATATTGTTAATTTTCCGACTCCCTCATTTTGCTACGCAAAGAACCTTCTAAGACTTAAAAAATTGGTATGTTTTTCATTCTTTTGCTTCTTGTTTCTAGAGTTCTACAGAATGTTGATTCTTTGACATTATAGGAATCGTAATTTTCACAGTGAATAGAGTTACTTGCATGAGAATGGAAACATGTAACAATTCTTCCAGAGTACAGCGTAGGAACTATAATGCTCCGACATTAGAACGAAAGAGTAGAATTCAGTTCTTAGCTATCAAAGACTCGTCTCAAGCAAGAACTTTAGATGACACTCAAGTCCTCATCAATCTACAAAATTAGTAATAAGCAAAGGTTTACCTATCATTGGAGCAAACGCGTTCAATGTTTTCATTTCTATCTAAATTAATGGATGATACGACTTCAGTGCAGTATTCGTTTTATTTTTGGAAAATACCTAAATTTTTAAGTACTACTTGGTGCATACCTTTGTTTCATCACTCCCTCTTGGAGATATAGGAGGACTTTCACTCGGTAATGATTCCGCTTGCTGCAAAGAATATTCACAAGATTTTGTCACTTGTGTAATTCCGTTGTGATCCCTTTAGAAAGATGGAACGTTGGTAAGAAAGAGAAACTTACATAATCCTTGGACAACATAGCTTTCGCGACATTCACCTCATCGCCAAGAAAGCTAAAAGATGTATTCTCAAGCATTTTTGTCGTGGTTTGAGTGGTAGACAGAGCTTTCGACAGTTCCACAGCCGAAACACTCCACGATCTTGCCAAGAACTCCATGGTCTCAGTCGGGGTCTCTGGAGGAGGCACATTAGCCGGAAGCCAATTCGTCGGACCATTCTCGTCTATGTTCTCAAGCTTATTGGTCCCGCATTTCACGGTATCTAAACTCATCTCTTCCATCACAAAACCAGCTTAATTACTCAGATGTCTTATGCTTAAGTATCTAATTCACGAGAATTTTAGCTGTTTATGTTAGTGCTACCTTTAATAGAAAGTTAGTAAGTGTCAAAGAGTAGTTTACTACTACTGTATTTATTCTGTGTGTCAGCCAATAGTGAAAGTCATTTTAAAAGATCACTTTCAGTGATATAATCTATCTTTTTGTAGGCTCTCTTTTAGTAGTGGAAGTGCATAAGACTGGGATTTTGAGCCTCGAGCGGCGAGAAATATGATGACTCAGGGGGCCCGAATCTGGGACCGGGTCCGTCTCTGGTGTGCCACTATAGCCTGAATAAAGTATGGTCTTGTTCAAGTGCTAATGAACAAAGTTTTGTGCACCTATCTCTGGTTTTTGGTATTCATGATTCCTTTTGCTTTTACAGTTTTTGGTGCATCAAGTCATTTTTTTGTCTCACTGCTTGAGCATAGTGGCCACACGAATGGACTGATGAGTTGAGTCGGAGGGATTGAACTTATGAAGGGTAGTGACATTCTTGCTGGACAAACAAATTCCCTCTTTTACGGGATACCACTTTAGGTACGTGCTCTAAAATCTGAACTTAATTCATATTTTTCTGAGTTTCAATATAGAGTTTTTGAGTATTTTACTAAAAGCTTAATATAAGCTCATATTCTTTACCAAAAAAACTCGGAAACTTTATAATAAAACTCAGATTTTCGAAATCTAATGTATTAAATCGGATGAATGATCCTCATATTGATATCTTAATGCAGATATACTTGCCTAGTAGTTATAGATTTTTTTTTTAAATACTTAAATAATTTTATCTAAACTTGATTACTAAGAGAAAATGCATATACTATCGAACTCTCGATACAATATGAGATGTATTCCATGATTCCATCCAAGGCTCCAAGCCCTAACTATACAGTATTTCATATTATCTCATTTTGTTTTATTCCTTTCTATACATCTAACACAAGACGATAATAATTACGTGGGCCAAAAATTACACTCAATACAAACTAAATATAATGACTAAATTTAGAATTGATCCATGCAATATTGCAATGAGTAGTTTGCCCCGCAAGGCCGCAACCCATATTGGCCCGACAAAAATTGTGTCATTAACGACATTAAGCATGATTATCATAGTAAACAATGTTCTTAGACTTTGTAAAGGGGGGAAAATAAGGTATAAAGATGTAAAAAGATGTCCTTAAAATCTGCAAACGGAAAGCAGACGCAACTATTTGTGTTCATTAATTAGTACCTCCCTTAATTATTTCTTAGAGGTTTTAGTGACTTTAATCCCCCCACTAGCATATTCTCTCCGTCCGAAAGTTGTTATCTATTTGTTTTTAGGGATATTTTCATGATGCCATTAGTTCTTGTATATTTTTCAAGTGCAATAATTTAATAAGATATATTAAGATGTATGAATAGATGATCTTGTCTTGCTTATTTTCATATATTTACTCTTTAGGTAATGTTTGGAAATTTGGAATTGATTTTATTTTCATTATTTCAATTCTAGAAATTAAAATGTTTCAATCCAATTCCACAAACTTGTTTGGGAATCCCCGGAATTGGAGTTGGAAGGCGTGGGGACGGGGTCGAGTGAGTTACCATAGAAAAAATCTACAATGAGATTCTATAGCGGTGGAGTTAAAATGATGATTTTCAAAAAAAAAAAAAATTTTTATATTTTTTGTCGAAAAATACGAAAAAGAATAATAGAAGAATTTCAAATGATTACTATATACCTAGAATTTGAAATGATAATATTTTGAACTAGGATGGAGTTGAGGAGGAATTGAGCCAATTCCAATTCCAAATCCACGACTTTCCCAAACATTGAAATTGGCTCAATTCCGGAATTCAATTTCAATTCCAAGTTCTCAAACATACCACTTATAGAATTTAATATTTGTGAAAGTTTTAGCGGGTCTGGCCATACCCGAAGTGGGAGATGGTGTCCGAATAAAGTTCAATGGAACCAACATTTCCTAAAACCAATTGGCAATAGGATCGGAGAAGGACCCTTAGACATTATAAAGTAGACTATTTTACTTGGAGTCTTATATATTCTCATAATATTATCTTTATTCTTGAATTTGTATAAAAATAAATAGATAACAAATGACGAGTGAGTACTTTTTACACCCTTAAACTGTGAGAATGGTAAGGAAAATATATTAAATAAGTAGTTCAAATATAATACGAAATAGTTTTCATTACGTAAAATTGTCCTTCTAAAACTTCATGTAATGTTGTCGAGTATGTACTCTGCTCTTCGTGTAACTCGTCTACAAAGTAAAATGTTTATTTAGATAGTACTCCATAGCTACCAACAGGTCATTTTGTCTGCTTAGAGAGTTTTCCATCTACGACGAGGACAAAAAAAACAATTCTAATTTTTTTATCGATTAATTTTTCCCCTTTTTTTCTGTAATTAAATCACATTTTTGACTGGTTTTTAATTGATTTTGGGTTATGAATCATGATCAAGTCTCTTTCACGTCAATCGAATTGAGTCGAATATTTATTTTAGCAAAGTGGCAAACGGTATGATTACTAAGCAAAATATCCATTCCATGTTGCCTTAGTACTTTGCAATACATAATATGAGTGCTATACATTATCTCATCCAAGTGATAATGGAGGCTCGTCCAAAATAATGACACGATCTGAAAACACACGAATTCGACACGAAATTAACGGGTTTGGGTTAAAACTTAATAACTCATTTAAGTAAGTGGGTCAACATGAACCCGACACGAAATTTAATTGGATTGGGTTTCGTTGACCTCTCTAATCACAAATTTGACATGAATAACTTGTTTACTCCCTCTGTCCCAGTCAATTGTTAACGTATCAGTTTTGATATAAAAATAAATTGCAAGAAATGAAGGAGTATAAAAATAAATATAGAGTAATTTAATACACGGAAGTCATTATAACATGCTCATTTACATATAAATTATATTAAATTTGTATAATTCACAAAAATATAAGGGTTAATTGTATCATGTATAAACCCTCAAATATCAAACGTTAATAATTCACTAGGACGGAGGGAGTAATATATAAGGTAAATAGATACTACAAGTCAAATTGATGGTAGTGACTAGTGAGGTAACATTAATCTAAAATTTAACTCAATCCGATAATGTCGTTATCTCATTTTCCTTTATTTATCGCAGCTAACATCGGGTAATAGTAACAACCATGATGAGCTAGATTTTGAGTTCTTGGGGAACAGAGCAGGAAAGCCATACACATTGCAAACAAATGTGTTTGTAGATGGACAAGGTGGTCGAGAACAAAGGCTCACTCTTTGGTTTGATCCTACTGCTCATTTTCACACTTATAAAGTTCTTTGGAATGAGTACCATATTGTGTATGTCTCTCTAATCTTAATTAGCTTCTTTGTCATTCTAATAATTTGTTAGTCTTATACTATTAACTACTCCATATTGGTTCTTTTATCGTATCAAAAATTTGAGTAAGACGGTTTTATGATTGACGAAAATTTTATAATTTCGGGTTGAACTTTTGATTTTGAGCTTGAAATCTCATGTCATGTAAAAATAACGATCGTGAAGTTTGTTTTATCATAGTCCTCCTAAATTATTTTCTTCATCACAATGACATGTCCTTGACTAATTATATTAGACAAAATATTTACTTAATTGTCCACATTTTCAAGACAGAATTTTATAACGTGTGTCTAGTAAACACATGTTAAAGATTCTAAAATAAACAAATAAGGAAAAAATCTCATGAAAACTTGAATTCTAAAATGACTTTTTGTGATTTTCAGCAACCAAATGTTTTTAAATATTTCTATTTCCGTATTCTTAACGTGTAGGTTTTATGTGGACGACATACCCATAAGAGAGTTCAAAAACAACAAGAACTACGGAGTAAACTACCCAAGTCAAGCAATGAAAATAGAAGCAAGTTTATGGGACGGTGACGACTGGGCTACTGATGGAGGCAAGACCAAGACCAACTGGACTTGTGCTCCCTTTCGAGCCTATTTCGACGACTTCACCATCGACGGATGCTCGACTAACGACGGGCGTAATCAGCCTTGTAATGCTGCTAATTACTGGTGGAATGGTAGAAGTTATAGGGTATTAAGCCCTAGTGAAAAAAAAGCTTATGAGAATGTTAAGAGTAAATATCTTAATTATGATTATTGTACTGATAAACCTAGGTACCCTGTTGCACCTCCAGAGTGTAATCATCAGTGAGTTTAGGTAAGGAGCTTAGGACAAGTAATAAGTACTCGGTCGGTCGATTTTAGTCATATATTTATCTTTTTATTTTAAAAGACGCAAAATAGTTTAAATCGCATGTATGATTTAGACATAAATATAATATGATCCACTTATTAATAACTATTGATATTGATATTAGTCATAATTAGTAATCATCTTCGCCTTATACAAAGGATTGGATACTCTTAATTTAAAATTGAGTTTATATTTTAGTTATTTACGTTTCCAATTTAAAATAAAGTTTTGCAGATAAACAAACTTTAAATTTGCAAAATGCTTGATCAAAGGCTCAAAGCTACTCCCCATTTTCATTTGAATGGACGTGATGTCATGAGTCATGAGTCATGAGTCACCTGTTGATATATATTTTCTCCATTTCACTCATAAAACTCCATAAAAATATGACACGAGTTTAAAGAAAATGAGAAAAATTAGGGGTATAATGATATTTTTTAATAATATGGAAGTTGTGTGTGTGAAAAAGTAGGGTTATTTTAGTCATTTTCAATGGTGAAGATAGATGAATTTGGAACATGGGCTAAATGAGTGAAATTTTCAAAAAAGAAAAATGAGCTTA
>JAUEKU010232656.1:0-25087 GCA_032274805.1 Gypsophila paniculata | reverse complement strand
ATGGATTCCATCCCCATTTGCCTTCTCGTAGATTTTATTAGTTAATTTCCGTCATTGAAGCCCCTCAGCAACAGGCGGTATGCTTTGTCAAGCAACCTCACAGAAGGATGTACTGAAATTTGTATTCTTATTAGAATTAGCCTTGCTAATACTTAACGTAATACTTCGTTAAATTTTTTGTTCTTAAGGTGAAAGATGCGCACTTTCAACCTCTATTTTCAGACATCTGTGTACTGTTATGAAGTACAAAGTACAGTAAATTCTTGCGTTGGTCTTATTTATTTGTATAGTGCTCCATTTGATCGATTCATTTTTTTAAATATAATTAAAATTTTGAATAAAGGCAAAGAAGTGGATAGATCGAAGAGAATACAACGATATTAAATAAATTAGACAATCTTCCCCTTTTACTCAAAAATAAATAAATAAATTAGACATTCTTTGAAAATCTAATAGGAGTTATCAAAGAGTTTCCAATGACTCATAATAAATCGGAATTAAAAATTCTTGTTAAATGATCTATTTTCAAGTTTTAACTTTTTTCCCCCAACAGTATAGGAACTTTTGAAACTTGAAAGGTAGGAAATAGGATTAGACGATTAGTAGCTCACATTTCCTGATGTCCCTATTTCCGATTTTAATACTATCAAAGCAAAAAACTCAAAGGGTTACCAAGATGCAGCACCACGGCACTACACATCATGGGTAGTAACGATGTAGCATAAATACGAAAACATATCATAAACCTAAACAAGTCAACATTTCAAGAAACAACGCTTTGGAAATGACGAGCAAGCTACAAGCTATATAAATCTGTATAAGAATATTGACAAGCAACTTCGAGAAAATTGTTAGGGAGTAATCTGCAGTCCAGATCCAGACTATACAAATCAAGCTACCAAAACTATATCTATGAGAAGAAAACTTGTCATCCCTGAAAAAAATGTAGTATGTTTTTCCCGCTGGTAGACAATTACCATCCGGTCTACACTATGTAAGCAATCACTATGTGTCACGAAAAAACTGTAGATACCATTTAGAGATTCGAAGTAAATAATCGAACCAAACCAACTGGATCAAAAGAACAAGAATGACGCCCCTCTGATTAAGCCACAAAGCATACTTTGTCTGCAAGCAAAGGGAACATACTTTTAAGAACCTGCTGTAGCACAAGACAAAATCCCCGAAAAAACTTGGCTTTCAAAGTAAACTTCAGTTTAGACCAAACATCATAATCATGATGCATCTGAGATGAAATTCGGCATCCATAAGCAATGCTTTGGTCATTGATCCAAAATCAAATAATAACTATATAACTAGTTGAGTAATTTGCGGTTCCAACTGACTGAAAATATTATATTCCCACCTTCCTACTTTTTCAAGCCACAATTTTTTACTTCTTAGAAAAAATAATATGAAGTAAAAGATTCTTTTACCCTCCATCCCCGACTTCACTATGCTTCTCCCTCTCGTCTAATTCGCCAGACAGTAGAGTCATGTACCAATTCTCTTCTCCTTCAACTTCTCCAACCACCACCACTCCACCGGTCTTTCATCCCTGACTCATGACTCAAGGCTCACGAGACCCACAGAAGACACGAAGGTAGTCGTTAGAGGAGACAAAAGCAGCGAGTATGTGGGCTGTTGGTGCAGCAAAGAAGAGAGAGAATCCGGCAAGGGTGGGTGGGGGAATAGAGTCCATCCTGATGGTGCTGTGGAGGTGGGTTTTGATGCTAATGGTGATTGGCCAAGGGTGAGCTTTGATGGTTGTAGTCGTTGTCTTGGACACGATGGTCATCATTCTAGGGAGGTGTTGGTAATTCGACCAGTTGGTGGTTCATTTTGGGGGTGGTCGTCAATTAGGGAAACTACGCATCTTTTTCCCAATTTGCCTTTTTTCTTTATAATGACTGGCCACAGCAATTGGTCTTGGAACGACGTGTTAGTATAATATTGCAAAAAATCGTAATACTAGATAATATTTATCTGATTCCAGAACCAGACAAATAACTCAGCAACTTCTTCGAAAGATGGGGAGGGGGAAGTTGAGAGTCAAAAGCAAATTACCCTGCCGAGAAGTAGTGCAGCAAAGCCGGTTATCATCAATATAAGTAGACTGCAATCCCATCATCCATGAACCAACTGAAGTATCATCATGTGCATAGGACTTCAATGAAACACTAGGAAAAGAAGAATAAAAAATCAGTCTCAGGGTCATAGCAAACAGCAACACTCACTTCCGTACATCACAAGAGATTAATTATGCACGTAATTTAAGAAATTGACATGTGAATATGTAGACAACACAATCTTTACTCTATATCAAGCTTGAAAAAAATCTCTACTATTCTTGATATCATTAATGAATTCAATCTTGTAAGTGCTGAACTATGCAATTAAAGTAAATTGACAAACACCTAAGCCTGGCAAAGCAAGCCGTAGGTTCTTCTAGGGAGGCACTTTTGCATACAAAGAGAAACGTCCACAAATTATATATGCACAATCACAACCGATATTCTGATGAGGAAAGTTGAGGAACACCTACCTATTCACAAAGATATACTCTGCTAAACTTTTGGAGAGTATAAACAATGAACTTGAAGCATGTCGAAAGTACCTGAATCAAAAAGTGCATTAGATATGTTATTTATTCATCTGAGTTGGTTCGTGACACTTTAAACATCAGAATTTCTGTCACAGGTCCTAACACATAGCAACCGATCATGTCGCTTCCACAAGTTTTATTAGAGCTGATGCTAAAAGATTGAACTCACGTTTTCTTATCGCCAAACTTCCACCAATCAGGCTCATACCATTGCTTTCCCCTGAGAATAAATAACTATCATAAGAATCCAAAGTTCCAAACATTGTCTGATAAGTGATAACACAAACAGAAATTGCTCAATTCTCATTAAAAAGGTAAAAATTAATCATTTACAACTTTCAGTAAGGTGAAGAAGTTAAAACTGGCAAGCGGGGCAACGTAATTTAAATGGCATGAAATTTACTCTTCACTTATCACTTCTCCAGACTTCATACATCCAATATAAGAATTTTGTTGGTCGCGTCGGCTCTCAAGAAGTCCAATTAAGCCATCTGATAATTTACAGAAAGCAGAGAAATTATTTTTTGGGTTTTGTATCAGAAGCATCACACATGGCAAAATGAAGTGAGGGTGAGCATAACCAAGCAACAATGGAAAGAAACTTAATACTTTACCAAGATCGAGGTCAATATTGTCATCTACTTTCACATAAAATTCAGCATCCCAGTTTTGTACAGCTGTGCTGAAGAAAAACTTTGCTTTCTTCGATAGTTCCTCTTCAGCCTCTTCATGGCCCTCCTAAAAGTACATGAAAGCAAATGTATTAAGAATACTTCGATCAAAATTAAAACTGAAATGACTTCAAGCAGTTTTCTTGAATGTGAACAGCTAACTAGAAATTCATGAGACAAAACATAGAAGAGTAGCACGTAAGGAGAAATATGCTTATCATCAAACTGAGTTAGCAAACACAGTTAACCTAGGACTGAATCACATACATGCAGTGGAAAGGACCAAGGTCTTAAAAAATATCTCCACTCACCAGTATCAAAAAATCTTTCGTTTTCCGGTTTTCATCATCAATATTGCGGTCCAGGCTATCACCTCGATTTGGACTGTATTAGCCAATTCAGCAATAAAGTAAATGACTACTCCGTATAACTTTACAAATGTATGCATGTTGCAGTATATGATGATAAAAGGTGATAATGATAAGGTGTCTCAAAGAAAATAGTAAAGTAGAATGAAAAGACGTGGGCAGAAGAAAAGACCTCCGACCAATTACAAAGCGTATGACAATTCCTTTTTCCTCAAGCTTTCTTAGGGCATCACCTGCACCAGTGATCATATCAACATAAATATACGCATCTCATTGTACCACAAAAATTGGAAGGATTAAATGATGTTAGCAAACTTATTAGTTATATGAACAATTCAACAAGCAAATATGGCAAAAGATAGGGAGGTGCAACCTAAGAAATTCTAGGAGCAAACTGGGAAACGGATGCGGATTCTGAAACTGAGCAAACTCAGGATATGTCCTCTGCAACGGTCCACTTACCAACGGTTTATCACATATGGAGAGATCGAAATAATTTTCTATGGATTGACACCATTGTCAAATTAATAGAAACCTATCGAGGATAAAGAATGATGTAACAGAAAGCATACAAGGTCTGGGTAAGAGTCGATGTAGTGCAGAGAGATAGTTTGGGTAGAAAGCTTACCCGTTATCAGACATGTATACAGTTAGAATGTAAATCACGCGTATTTAAGGCCATTGGTCAATTGATGGCCCTGTTCAAAATTGATTCTCAGCCAGAATTTCTTGGTTTTGGACATGAGATTAAATCACCACATACTTAGACTGAGACGTGCCAGCAACCCAATGAAAATGAAATTGAGCAAAATACCTTTAATAAAAGGCTGACAGTCAAACATAAAATAAAGAATATCCAACCTTTAGGCATCCACGATCCCCTGAAGGTGTTACGTTTTAAGCGACTGCCAAATCCTGTGTAGACTCCAATAACAGCAAGGAACTTCTTTTCTGTGGCACCGTTTTCTTTTGGCTGGTTTCTAAGATATCCTTGACTCTTAGCCAGTGTCAAGTCCATCTCTACCTCGGAGATTCTCTTTTCCAGATCTCTTAAAGCGACCATAACAACCAACATCAGACATGTTGTAATCATAAGCCAACCAAAATCATAAGAGAAAGAAACTTGTACTTGAGGTAAAAGAGACAAACAGAAGAGGGAAAAAAAATGAGAAGAGAGCATTACTTGCACCCCAGCACCACTAGCTTATCTTCAACCGTGAGAACTTTTGGTCTCTACATATGAGACGGGAAAAAATATACGTCAATCACAAAAGGGGAATCACTCAATAAAAGGCTTAGACATGAGCAAAGTTTGTTAAATTGACAATGCAAGTAACAAAATTGCTCTTTTAAACTAAAAACAGCTATGTGCATCTCGGCAAAAAAGATCCGGGAATTCTATGAAAATTACACACCTGGTTTAAATTCTTTTTGAGAAGGTTGACCAACACAGTTCTATTTTCTGCGTCCTGCCACAACCTAGTATCGCAAGACAAACATTAAGAAGCAGAAGTAGACTCACAAAACCCACATCTTCAGGATCTCAAACTCACACCGACGAAATAACAATTTTACTTTTAACCTTGAGGACAACTACGTTATCACCAAGTCGAGAGCTCTCGTGGTCCCAAATGCTAAGTAATCGAGTTGCGTACACAATTATCACATTGATGCCAAGACACGGTGTAAGACAAACAAAAGGAATGATGACATGGACCGCTTTCGCTCAATTGCTCCAAATGCAAAGCGTCATTTGATTCATTCCGTTTCCCTAGGCTCATTTTTCGTTTGCCCTAGCCCTAGGGTTCAAAGTCACCATGCACTGACCGTTGAAAATCAAATACAAATATACACCATTCAATACAAAGCTGAAAGCTACACGACTCAAAAATTCTCTTAAACTTCGTCTACATTCATTCATCGTTAGTTCAACAAATGTTACAAATCACGAAATCAAAATGCTGATTCTTAAGAGCAAGAAGTAAATATGAGGTGATTTCCGAAACCTAACCACAGAGTCCTAGCAAATCACCTAAACCAGTCCGAAATCAGTCCAACTTCAGCAACTCATTCAACAATCACCATCACATCACTCCATCAGTAACACAAACGATCACATTTCAGAAAAACTTTAAATGCAACAGCATCATTCCTACACCACTTTACCTTACAAACACCAATCAAATATCTAGAAACGTCGAAACATTCCATTGCATCACGTAAATCAATCAATCAATTGCATCACTAACACAAAAGATCACACAGTTCCAAACACATTCATATACAACAAAATCAATCCTACACCACTCTACAACACAAACACTAATCAAATATCTAGAAAAGTCGAAACGTTCCATTGCATCACCTAATCAATCAATTGCATCACTAACACACAAGATCACACAGTTCCAAACACATTCAAATACAACAAAATCAATCGTACACCACTCTACAGCACAAACACTAATCAAATATCTCGAAACATCGAAACATTCAATTTCATCAACTAATTCAATTAATAGCATCCCTAGAACAAACGATCAAACAACTCCAAACAAATTCGACACCGAAAAAACATAGACAAATCAATACATCTCCTCAACCACTGTTCCATACAAAACACTAATCAACAATCTCAAAAACGCACTATTCCATCCACAAAAACAACAAATTCAAAAAAAAATTCATCAATCGAATCAAATAACACTAATGAGATCACAAAATCAAGAATTATACCTTCCGGCGACGTAGAGCCAGGCGAAACAAGAGAGAAATGCAAGTAAAAGAGAAGGTTTCACGGTGGAAGACGATGTCGATTGTGAATTGTAATACGAAGACGATCTTCCGATGCCGCCGCCGCCGCCTCGTCTCTCCGCCTTCGCCGTGGTTAGTGGCAAGGTGGGGTCCATTTCTATCAAATTTTAGATCACTGTGTTGTTGTGATTTGGGAAACTTAACATAAGTCAGTCTTATGTTTTGTTTTTGTACGAAACGAAATGGATTTGGTGTGTTTGAGTTTCGGGGATTCGAACCCGGTTTCGGTTATTTTGAATTTGGGTATCAAGTTCGAGTTGTATTTTTCAGGCCCTAATGTTATTCTGTATGTTATGGGTAGAGCCGTAGGGGCGTAGACTTATGTACGAGTAGAGGTGAATAAATTTGGGTTGGAGTTGGACCTAATTTTGAGTTTAATACTTTGTATGTCGAGATCTTTTTATTTTGGAAGTTTAAGAAATTGGGATACTTTGAGTAATACACCTAGTAATTTTTAAGCAACTCTAGCATAATCTTGGCTAGAAAAATTTAAAGTTGTTGAAAGAATAACTAATTGGTTGTTATATTTGTTACCCTTAGTTTGAATTTGAATATTTGTTTATCCTTAAACAAATCGATAAAATAATGTAAGAGTAAGTACTCGATTGACATTGACATCAATTAGAACTAACCATACTAAGTTACTAACCAAGTATAAACTTTATAACGTGATTTAAACAAGTATGAGGCTCAATTGTTCTGATAGATCGTATGATAATACCTAAAATTTTAAGCCCAAATATTTAAATTTCGACCACATCAATTGCACAATAACGAGGTTCAACCTTCCCGATTAACCCAAGGTCAATTGATATCAATTTAATTTTCTAGTAAGACCATTATATATGCATATGGCATATATTTCTTACTAAAATGTGAATTAAGGATTACTCGTATTAAAAAAATTATGACCACTTTAATTCCAGGATATGATTGAATATAATGATGATCTTATTCTATCAATATTCCGTTTCTACACATACAACGATTTCAAGGAAATGAATTTATAATATTATATTGGCCATAGGGCCATAACTAACAATAAATAGATTATACCACCAATGGTATTACCACTTGAATTATATTTTCTTGAGTTTTTTCGTAAAGTTGTTGAACTATCTGGTACGTTTGTTGAGTTTTTAGGTAAAACTTTTGAGTTGATTCACAAAAATATTTGAGCTCAATAACTTGTAATTTAGCTCATAAAATTTTAAAAAACTCAAATTTTATACATATATGCTCAATAAGTGATGAAATGATTGTACAATGCTTATGTATCTCCGATGGTATAATAGTATTTGTGCATAACTAACCACGTTAATGCACCCCTTAGACCTTCCAAATTCTGTTACATTTTTAAAACGCCCTACACTTTCATTGACCAAACGATGAACAAAAAACACACAATAAAAATCAATTCTCTCAACAATTCAATAAATTGATTGAAACCCATTTGAATTAAGCTCAAATCATCATCTGGGTATCATTTAAATTGAAAAAATGGGTTTTATTTTAGGAATTATACTAGGAATTGTCTCAGGTGTTGGCTTGATCATGGCATTTGCTTATTATGAGCATCTTCGCGCCAAAATCCGTAATGACATGGTCTCTTCCCGTCTTTCCTTCGGTTTTCGATTCGAGTTTTAATGTTTCGGTCGTCTAATGCGGCTGTTGTATGCGTATGCAAGGATGTTGGTAATAAATTGTGATCATTATTACGCATATTGTGACCATTTGTTAGTAAATCGTTACCATTGGGCTTAATAAATGTCACATTGTCAAGTATGACGTGGTACGCATACATCAGTCTTATAGGGCAATTTGTCGACTAATAAATTTCAATCAAATGTTTTGATTAGTCATCTTTCTTTCCTTTTGTATATTTGAGGAGTAATTCTCCTACGAGACGTTCGCATACTACGGGTACCTTGTGAGTAAAAGGCAAGCGGTTTTATTTTACTCAAATAGTCACACTACTCATTATTGTGGTCACCTTTTAGTCATAAGATATATGTCGTACGCTCACGACCGTATCACGTAAGTATTTATGATATTCAAGCATGAAAGTTTTGAATTTTTGGTGTGACGTTTGAATTGTGAAGGCTGCAACAGTGGCTGCTTTTACTAGGATGACTGTACAAGATGCAAGAACATTATTACCACCTGAAGCTTTTCCATCATGGGTTATCTTCCCTAAAATGGAGAAGGTGATCACAACTTTGTTGTCAAGTTATTGTCATTTTATATGTTTTGTTGACGGTTTTATAATAGCTTAATTATGAGGTAAGTCTTATGAAAGACCGTGCTGTAATAGAAAATGGTCTTAGACATTTGTGTAGGCATGTCTTCTTTGAGGCTTTGTGTAGCTTATGTAACTCATATAATGATAAACGATAAATGTGGTACAAAAGTATTATAAGGTCGTTGTATAGCGTGGATGATTTGCATAGGAATCTGCTTATTGTTACTGATATTGTTTTTGTTGCATTACATGTAGTTGAAATGGCTTAATTCTCAGCTAGATAAACTTTGGCCTTTCATTGATGAGGTTGGTTTTTACATTAGAAATGTTTGTGAATGGATGTTAATGAATTTTTCGAGTGTTAATGTAAGAAGAATAATTCTTTGAGCCGTTTGAGGTGTGGGAAATTGTATTAGGCAACATCAGAACTTGTAAGAAGCACAGTGGAACCGATTCTTGAGCAGTACAGACCTGCTGTTTTGGCCTCGCTTACGTTTAAGAAGCTTACGCTTGGGACTGTTGCACCACAATTTACAGGTGCGTGTCTCGATTGTGAGTTTATGAAACTTTTATGCTATATATACATTTTGGATAAAGCAAACGTAGTGAAAATATGGTATTTGATTGATGAGTATGATGTGGCGTGGATGGTAAGTGACTGCATTTGGTGTAGTTCCGATAATATTTCCATATTTGTTGTGATTGAGTATGCAGTTAATTAATGTCAGTGATTAGACATGAGAAGGTGTTGCTAACAACTTGTAGATGCTACTCGTATATGACAATCGTGTAGTAGCTGAGGTTACTACAGATTTGAAGGAGTCGTCACAATTGAATTTCTTCTGAAATCAGAAGCTGTAGAAGTGTAGGCGTGTAGCTATGACGGAGAAAACTGTTCAGTGACGAAGCTCATTTTGTTCGAGCAACTACCTAGGTCATTTAAAACATTTCCAATATATATAATGACTCGGTGTCATTCGGCTTTGGATT
This sequence comes from Gypsophila paniculata, assembly GCA_032274805.1. NCBI lineage: Eukaryota > Viridiplantae > Streptophyta > Magnoliopsida > Caryophyllales > Caryophyllaceae > Gypsophila > Gypsophila paniculata. Next base: position 15,397 of record JAUEKU010232656.1, on the reverse strand, counting down.
ATGGGGGTACAAAACAAAACGTCTCACTAAAGTTGCTACACTTCCTTTCACATTCACCATGTAAATTTCGCTTTCTGTCATCTGGAAACAGCCACTTTGTAATGTTAACGAGGTGTAAGGCTGCCCCCACCATTGACGAAGCTTTTCAAGGCATAGGGTAATGTTGTTGTAAGTACCTAGCTTATTAAAGACGGAGTAGATAAAACTAACACAATAGGATAAGTGACTTAATAGCCACTGGTTTTCGTGAGTAGTGGTAGAATAAGTGATGGAATGTTGAGTACATTGTTAAAATGTTTGTGTTTTCAGGGATTTGTATAATCGACAGTGATCCTGGAGAGATAATCATGGAAATAGAGATGCAATGGGATGGTAATCCCAACATTGTACTTGATATTAAAACGCATCTCGGTGTTGCTTTACCTATACAGGTTTATTCCAATCTTTTACTGCCTGATTAGTTGAGACATCTGTAATATTTACTTTGTAAATTAGCTGTTACAATGCTAAATTATCCAATAGTATAGCTGAGCTATAATCATCCCGGAAATTCATTTCGTTAAAGGACTTGGAAGTTCTAAATTATATAATGTACAGTAAGATCAGTCATTAACATTGTCAATATCTTGTTCTCGGTAAAACTTAATGCATCAAATTGATGTAAATTTGGATCTATTTCAGCTCAATGCAATACATTCACTGATCTTTTACTTCTCGTCATTGGCTGTTTAGGTGAAAAATATAGGGTTCACAGGGCTATTCAGGATAATCTTCAAACCTCTCGTGAATGAGATCCCTTGTTTTGGAGCCGTATGTTATTCCTTAAGGAAAAAGGTTGGGGACTGGCATTCATGTTCTTATCTCTACATTTAAAGGGCTATTTTTCAGCTCCTATTAACCAGCGCAACATCTTAGTTTTACAAGTCTCGTTGAATCCTGAGTTGAATGATTAATATGAAGCATTCAGCTGTAAACTCAGCTTTCCAAATTTATCGCCTTCATAAGTTTTCTTCCAAACTGACCATTTATCTTCGGCTCAGAAAGACTTGGATTTCACACTCAAAGTTATTGGGGGTGACATTGCATCGATTCCAGGGCTTTCCGATGCCATCAATGTAAGAAACCTTACTATCCTTGGGCAATTATTATAGTATTGAATTGTTATGTGCATGTATTAGCTTTAATGCTTGTTTTGTGTCAGCAAAAATTTGTCTGCTTTTTTTAGCTGGACTTGGAATAAGTTGTGAACTATTGAAATCATTCATATTCGCTGGTAAGCCAAAGGATAGGAGTTTATTGTCGTAAACTATTCTCATAAAACGTCAGGAAATGTCCTCAAATTTCTTTTGAGCTCTCTTACCGTTGTCTTAATTGTCTGGTTTGATAAAGTAACATCAGCGCTCACTGTCCTCTACCTATAGAATGTATGCATTGGCTTAAACTCCGTATTTCATTATTGTCACATAAAATGTGGATTGCTTGCTATCACGCAACAAATTTTTCAAAGTTTAACGATTTTATTTACAGGAAATGATAACAGATGCTGTCGAGGATTCAATAACTTGGCCAGTTCGTAAGATAATACCAATAATACCTGGCGATTACAGGTATGTACCGTATCCTAGTTCTTCCTGATTTTATCTTTTTGATACAGCATACAGTAATAACTTTGTTTCAAGAACTATGCTATCAAACTCGATATAAAGTTCTCACAGGGTTCTGCATCCAAGTGCCGCGCTTGAATGTTTTATGGAAAAAACTCACGAGTTGCACTTTGGAGCATCCAAGTGTCGTATGACTCATATCTATGTCCGAGTGAAAAAAATGTCGGACATAGGTATAACTGATAAGAGGCAATATGAAGAGTCGGAGTAACTTTTGTATTTGACCTTCTTGTTCAGTGACTTAGAATTGAAGCCTTGTGGAATATTAGAGGTGAAGCTGGTGCAAGCCAAAGAACTGTCCAATAAAGATTTGATTGGGAAGTCGGATCCTTATGCTGCTTTATTCATACGCCCATTGCGTAACAGAACCCAGAAAAGCAAAACGATTGTACGACTTTTCATCCTTTTCCTATAATCATAAAAGATTTCTCTATGTTGTACTCCAAACTTGGCTAATATCACAAGATTCCTTCAGAACAACCAGTTGAATCCAATATGGAACGAGAGTTTCGACTTTGTAGTGGAGGATGCTTCAACACAGCATTTGACAGTCAGAGTTTACGATGATGAAGGGCTTCAAGCGGCTGAAATTATTGGTTGTGCTCAAATAGCACTCACTGAGCTCGAGCCAGGGAAAGTCAAATCCGTCTGGTTAAATCTTGTGAAGGATGTGGAAGTACAGAGAGATACAAAATATCGTGGTCAGGTATAACAAATATTGCACCCTTTTCGACTTTCAGTCTCTTTCTGGCCATTGTACCAGTTTACGTACATATTTATCTATTTTACTCAAACTCGGCCACAAACATCCTACGGTAGCAGCCTAGTAGGTGTGTGTCAGTTTCATACACGTCTATTTAAGGATACCTTTTATTTTTCCACCTAAAATGAAGTGTCATATCAAAAGTAACATAGGAAGACCGTTGTATATATGCAAGATTAAGACGGCCTTATACAAGACTAGCCGAAGTAAAATCTAACTTTTTGAAAGTTTTCGTCATTGGAGCTTAGGTGCAGCTAGAGCTTTTATATTGTCCAATTGGCACCGGAAATCAGATTTTAAATCCCTTCTATCCTGACCTGCCGCTGACAAACTTTGAAAGGGTTTTGAAAGACGATCCGGAAGAAGATATCAGTGACATTGAAAGAAAAACCGCTGAAAGAAAATGTGAGGTTATTCTTAGAGGGGTGCTATCCGCAACAGTTGTATCAGCCGAGCAACTACCAGGAATGGATCTGACTGGAAAATCCGACCCTTACGTTGTAGTCACGCTGAAAAAGGCTGGAACAAAAATGAAAACCAGGGTATGGTTAGTTTCCGATGAAATACAAACGTCATTCAATATATGTTTAGTTTTGTAACAATTGATTTATCACATTTATGTTTCTGTCGTCAATTTCAGGTTCTGAATAAAACTCTGAATCCAGTTTGGAACCAAACATTTGATTTTGTTATCGAGGATGCTTTACACGAATTGATTATCTTCGAAGTCTATGATCATGACACGATTGGAAAGGTGGTCTCTCTAACCGAAGGAAAATTTGCTCATAATAATACTAAGTTCGCCTTATCTACTAAAATTAGTCTGAAGTTTGCGAATCAGAATGAATGCAACAAACTTGTTTTTATTTCGAGATTAATTTTAATAGATCGGCTAAATTTATGAATATTATAGAAATATTTTCCTCAGTCTAAATCAATCTTCTTTTTTTTATGACAGAATTACATTGGAAGATACATTATGACGCTTACTAGGGCATTACTCAAAGAGGATTTTTACGACATTTTTTCATTAGACGGAACGAAAAATGGAAGACTGGCATTGCATCTGAAGTGGGCAGCTCAACCCATAATGAGGGATAATGGTATGGAAAAAGTGGAAGGTAGAAATAAAACTCCCACCTGAATTCATTCTTCCAAAGTTTTGGATTAAAACCAAATAGCAAAAAGCAATCATCGTTTCGAGCACGATTCAATCTTGAAGTACATATGAAGAACTAGGCAAGTAAAGTGTACAAACTGAAGCATCGAGTCATGACATTATTGTTTATAGATTTGATTTTTTTTTTTTTTCCATATGGGAGATACACACATAAAAACGTTTTCTTTTCCGGTGTACAAGGACTCCGATTGTCAGCATATTGTCAAGTCATGTACGGAGTATTGTTTATGTATTACTTGGTTCCTGAGTATTTGACTGAAATCGAAAGTGCATATTGTCAAAGCATAGAGTATTTATTACGGAGTATACAAAAAGATTCAATCTCTTACGATAATCTATCTAAAAGTCCTTCGTCAAACTTAGTAATTATGTTGACCATAATTACCTCGACTTTATGTTCCTAATAATTTCCTAATTCTAGTTTCTATATTTAAAGCTACAGCCGAGGGGATTTGGAGACCATGTCTTCTTTGTCGATGACCTAATGTTTTTTGTCGAAGCCTCCGTGGAACAAACTAAGACAATTATGGCCTTTATCGTAGTTTTGGGCGAGAGTCGGGGCAAGTTATTAAATGGGAGAAGTTGTCTATCTACTTCTCGCCTAACACATGTCCGAACGTACATCCAGCTTGCAATTAGTAGGCCGGGAAAGTGGGATTCCCATTGTTACAGATTTGGGCCGTTATTTAGGGGGTCCCATTATTCACACCCGACCCATCGTTGGTTGTTGGAGAAGATGCACAAGAAGCTTAGTGGGTGGAAGGCTAAGTGTCTCTCCTTTGCTGGTCGCCTCACTTTAGCTCAGTTGTTTTAGCCGCTATTCCTTCGTGCATAGCGCAAACAACAAAACTCCCAACGTTTCTTTGCAATGATATTTATAGGGTGGTTCGAAATTTTGTTTGGGGTGACTCGGATACGGGTAAGAAAATCCACTGGCTTGCGTGGGCACAATTGTGTAAACCCCAAATTGATAAATTCTAATAGAATATAATTCATAAAGGAGAGACTTTATTATTGATAATTGTGTGTTTGACAAATACAATTGATCTCTATCTATACTAGGTAATTGCTAACCCTAGATCTAAACCTAAACCTATCGTCATAGTAGATATTATTCCCATAATTTGCATATTTTATTCTTTACGGTATAATCTCATACAGTGGCGTACGCAGGATTTCAGTAGTGTGGGTGCACTCGAGAAACGAATTGACATCGATGTTTTTTTTTTTTTTTACGAAAAAGACAAATGTAAATTTTCACACGTACATTGTAAGATTACAAAAAACTAATTAGTACACGGCGTTCTTTGATCTTTCGATAATTTTTTGTTAAATTTCATATTAGTACTAACTTTTGAAAAGAAGTTAAATGAAAAAAATGTGAGTACTATTAATTAAAGTTACGTGTTAAGAGTACAAAGTTAATTTAAAACTTTTTATACCAATATCTGATTAGACAAAATCATGTGAATAATATTATTCATTTTTATACGGTGACTATATGACTATGAGATGATTTGAGACGATATATAATTTTCAAAGTCAAATTTTAATTTTGTGTATATCATTTTAATTATAAGCTTTAAAAAACCACCATCTATCTTTTTTTTTTTTTTTTTAATTTTCATTCACTTTTTTTAATCCTCACTTTTGTAATTTCGGTAAAGAATAAATTTAAATAGTAGAAAAAAAGAGATATATAAGTAAAAATTTGGAAACCAATATATAAAATATAAAGAGAAAAATATACAAAGTACTCCGTATAATCTAAAAGAAAGATCAAATCATGGCTCCAAAGTCCAGATACACAATATGGGTTGAGCCCAAACTATTCAGATAAAAATGATCACTTTAATTAATAATGCTCACGATCGGGGTAAAATTGGTCCTTTTTATGCATCATGAAAATTGTCTTTCACTTGATTAATGTTATAGACCGTTCTTTGTAAGACTAACTCTATTCGCTTTCAAAATTTTCAAAATATTCAGTTCATAACTCACAAACTTGCAAATCATTGTCGCAATGTTGACCAAAATGGTCAAAATAGTCATTTCGATAGTATAGAATTATAGATAGGACAAACATTTAGATATTTTCTAAGCATTTCACTTTTTCTTATTTAAAATATTTGACCCGTTATAACCTTAAGATGGATTACACCCGTCTTATAGGAACTTACTTTGACACAATTTTGACTTTTAAGTTGATCCCAACCTCGACCCCAACTAAATTATTTTCAAATGTCATTTTATTTTCCATGCTACTGTATCTTTTATAAAATTTTAGGCTTAATGGACTATATTTCGAAATGCATTTTTTTGTGATAAAATTGAAATTTAAATTTTAAAACGTTAAACCTCGGTATTTTAAAAAAAAAAACAAAACAATGGGTCATTATAAAAATTTATTTTGAATAAAATTATTTTTGTTATAAAATGAAGGCCAACAATGGTAATATTTCAAAATTATTCAGTTAATAAATTAGCGCAATTGTAAAATAAAAAAAATTATGTATCAATATATTATTTTTCACAACAAAATAGGATTTAAGTCAAAGAAACGGTTATCAAAGTTAATGCATAAGTGATTGTGTAAATGTAAGGCGAAAGATATTAAAGAAGCAAAAGAAATATAAGTAGTCTAGTATCAAAATTTTATCTATAGAGTTTGCTCGTTTTAAAAATATATCAAGTATATTAAGTTAAAAAAATTATATTTTAATAGTATTTCTTATATAAAATATGATAAAGTAAATTATAATTGTACTTTAATAATACACATGAATTGTTATCAATAATAAAGTGTATATATATATTTCGTCAATATAACATTTATAATGATGAATTTTATGTTTAAGTACAGATTCATCACATAAATAATAATAAAAACTTCATATGGCTCAATGGTTAGTACTTTCCAATTGTAACAAGAGGTCATGGGTTCAAATCTTCTAAGAAACTTTATTTAGCCACGTTAAACCTTAATGACTATTGAGTTTAGTTCTCTTTAATTTCGATCTCTATTTTTTATATCGATTTTTTTGTTTAAAACTCTAAAGAATATCCAATTTCGATTTTGATTTCTGTTTTTTATATTCAGTTTTTATTGATTTCTGTTTTTAACCCCTTAGCCCCTACTTGCCCTCCTTCTAACATTCATCTTTTCAGCACATCTAACATTCATCTTTTCAGCGCATCTAACGCGTCAACAATAACAACAATATTAGTGACAACAGTAACAGCAACATTCAGTGACAACAATAACAACAACATCTACAACGACAATAACAGCAACAAGACACGAAAACGACAACAACGGTAGCACCGATGGCAACGGTAAGGCTTGCCAAGAACAGGTTCCATGTTCAATTTTGCCATACTAAAAAGAGAAGTTGGTGAAAATAATGAAATTAGGAAATAATGAAGGTTACAAGAATAAAAAGCGAAATTGAAAAAAATATCAATCAAGAATAGAGTTTTCACAAAAGAAAGATAAAAACCGAAAAAACTCAACCAAAATTCAAGGGCTAAGCAAAACACGAGGAATTGAAAAAAATGCAACCACGGTAAGATCGAAACCGGAAAAACTCAAGCAAAACTTCTTAGGTTTCACAACTTTCTCTAAAACCATGAAAACTGACAAAAATAAATCAAAAAATGTTCAAGGGTTTGACAACAAAAGATAGAAACCGAAAAAAAACTCGCCAAAAAAACGTTAATTAAAATCAAAAAAGAAAATAAAATGATTAAAATCGAAAACAAATACAAAAATTGTAAAAAAAGGATAAAAATCCAAAACTAGAAAAAAAATTACCTCGAATTGCGTTAGATGTGTGTGAAATTGTAAGGGTGAGTGAGGGGTGAGGGGTGTAGGGAAGGGGTATTTATAAGATTAGTGTCATTAAAAGTTAGGGTTTTGCGTTAGTGTTTGTTTATAAGGCCAGCTCTAGTTATCATTTTTTTTAGGGTTCAAACAAAAATCGATATCAAAAAAAAGATCGAAATCAAAATCGAAAAAAAAAAATCAAAAAGAACTAAAATTTAGACCTGGCAAACAAGTCGTGTCGTGTCGTGTTCGTGTTTGTGTTCATGTTCGTGTCACATATAAACGGGTCACGAACCCTTCAACCCAAATCCAACTCAATTAAGTTTCGTGTTGTGTTCGTGTTGACCCACTTAACATGATGCATAAAAAGGACCATTTTTACCCCGATCGTAAGCATTATTAACTAAAATGTGACCATTTTTATCATAAAAAGTTAGATCTGGTTTGGATAAGAAAAATGAAAGGAAAAAGAGAGGAGGGGAAAGAGCGAAAGGAAAGGGAGTGAGAGGTTAAGAGGGGAAAGAAAGTGAGGGAGAGGGAGATGGAGGTGACGAAGACTTCCTACTTCCAAATCGTCCCTCCCCCTCCAAATCGCCCAGCTCATTTTGTTTTGTTATCTAAAAAAGGATCTCCCCTCTCTCTCCCTTTCTGTCTACCCAAACAACCCCTAAAGGAATCGAAAGCAGCCCCAGCAAAAGCAGAAAAAATACAACAACGAAAACAGAGATTAAAACATGATATGTCGACGACCACCACCACAACATCGACAAGAAACATCACCACCACAATGACAACCATCACAGAAATAGACAAAGAGATTTACAAAATGCTATGACGACAAAAAAGACCATAACATCGAGCAGCGACACAACCAGCACCACCACAACAACAACAATAACAGTAGTCGTAGCCACAACCAAAGCAACATCCATCAACACAGTAGCGACATCTGAGACGATGACGACAACATCAGTAACAACAACAGCGACACGAACACAAGCAGCGAATAAACAACGAAGAAAAGCGCAGAAACAACCAGGGCTAGCAATATAGCAAATAAACTTTGCGATCAATTAGGGGGGGATTATCACTAATATGAGGTAAATAAAGAGATACCTAACAAAATAATCTTCGAAAAAAATGAAAAGTAGAGCAGAGCAACAACAAAAGCAGCTAAAAATTAACAACAACACAACAACAACAACAACAACAACGACAACATCAAGAACAAGAGCAACAGGAAGAAGAAGAAGAAGAACGACGACAAAAATAGGAGAAACAATGACGATAACAGTGACAAAAACAACAACAACAACAAACAGAACAACGAAAACAGCGGCGCCAATTAAAAAGGGAAATAGAAGCAGCGAAAAGTTTTAAAACAGAGATTAAGAAATGATATGACGACGACGACAACCACAACAGCAAAGACAACCAGCACCACCACCACCACAGCGACAACCATCTCATAAACAAACAAAGAGATTTGAAATAAGCTATGACTACCTCAACATCGACCACCGCCACAACAACAACATTAACAGCACCCACAACAACAGCCAGCGCAAAAGCAACAACACAACAAAAGCAACATCCATCAACAACAGAGAAGCGACATCAGAGACAAGGACGACGACGGCTACGACCTACCACAACAACAGAGACAGGAACACAAGCAGCGAGTTAACAACAACGAAAAGAGCAGAAATAATTTTCGAAGAAAGAAAAACATAGAACAATTGAAGAGCAGAGCAGAGCAACAATAAAAGCAGCAAAAAATTGAACAAGAGCTAATAATATATAGCAAACAAAGATTGAGATCAATTAGGAGGGAGATTATGACTAATATAAGGCAACTAAAGAACAGATCTAACAAAAAAAATTGAAAAAGTAGATTTAGCAGGAACGAGAAGCGCAGAAACAACAAAAAGTAGAACTAGAACGAAAGGTGAGCAAAAACAAAAGAAAGAGCAAGTAATATAGCAAACAAACTTGGTGAGAGATGATAGCTAATCTGAGGAAAGTAAAGAGTAGATCTATCAAAATCATGTCAAAAAAAAAAAACAAAATTGAAAAGTAAATCTAGAAAAATAAATTGATAGGAGAGGGGTTAAAGATAGAGGACGGCAGAGAGAGAACGCGACAACAGAGGACAGCGACGATGAAGCGATCGATGAGGTCGGAGATGTGGCGGTGTTTGTTGATGATTTTGAAGAAGAAGGTTGAAAGAATGGTAGTGGTTGTTGATTAAGAAGAAGGTCGAATTAGTGGCGGCAGTTGATTTTTATGTACTACGTATTCTTATATTCTTATATATATATAGTAGGTTAATTTGGGTAGCCGCCTGTACGTTTCATATTGGTTATATGGCTTGGTTTGATTTTAAAAAAAGCCCAATCAAATTGCATTAATTTAGAAACCCATTCAAATTGCAATGATTGATCTTTTAACCACACCAACTCTTCAAATATATCCCAATCAACGTTGATCTAGGTGTGGTGCCGCATTTTTAATTTTTTTTTTTACTCCTCCACTTTTTAGACCCGGACCCACGCCGTCTTTTCCTTTTAAATTGTAACTTCGTCAATCAATAATGTCTTAGTTAGAATGTTAACGCAATCCACAAGAGTTTGGGAGGACCTTTAGATCCCGCACATACAGACTCGGAGAGTCATATCCCCGAGGTGCTCAAGACGAAGTTATGCTGGTTGCAGAATTGATGACTAAAGATAGTGCTAATTGGAATACGACAAAGGTTAGAGCCCTTTTTCTTCCTTTTGAGCAGGATAGAATTCTAAATATATGTCTCGGTCGGAATAGGTCGGATGATATATGGTGTTGGGAATGGGAGAAGGACGGAGTGTACTCTGTAAGGTCTGCGTACAAGACTCTCTCTGTTAGGGGCGATGATGGGGCTGAGCAATCAAATTTTTCTCTTGAGAAGCGTCTATGGAATAGCATATGGAGAATACAGGTGTTCCCGCGAATAAATATCTTCTTCTGGCGATTATGTAATGATGCTCTTGCAACTCGAACGAGGATTGGCTCGAGGCTACACATTGGGGACGAGTCATGCCCGATCTGTGGTGGTCCGTTAAAAAGTATCCCTCATCTGTTCTTTGGGTGTGGGTTGGCGAAGGTCGTGGGGGAGGGGATGAGTGTGAAGGTGGAGGAGGCGGTTGGGGGTGAGAGGGTGAGGGAGTGAGTGGAAAGGGTTTAGAGGGAGCTCGAGGAGGCGGAGATGGAGGTACTAATGGTGGGATGTTGGGTATTGTGGGAGGTTCGTAATAGGGTGGTTTTTGACAGAGAGAAGAGGCGGGCAGAGATGATGGTTAGGCGAGCGAGGGATATGATGGTGGAAATGGCAGATCAGAGGGAGGGCGAACGTCGGGTTGTTGAGGGAGACATGGCAAGCTAAGTTAAACCGTCGGTGGGTGTTATTAAAGTGAATGTTGATGCCGGCACTAATGAGGGTATGGGTACTGGGTTAGAGGCTGTTGGGTGTGACGAAGACGGGGCGTTGGTGTGGTGTGTGGTGTTTCAGAGGGCGGAGGTAATGGATCCCTCCATGGCTGAGGCCTATGCGATTTTGGAAGGTTTAGAAGAAGCTAAGCGGCAGGAACATGGGGAGGTGATCATAAAGAGTGATTGTCTCGGGTTAGTCGAAGCATCGAGGCAACGTAAGGAGGGGCGTAGTGAGTTCTATTTAATTCTGAATGACATTTTTATTTTGTGTTCTAATTTTCGTAGGGTCGATTGGTCTTTTGTTAGTCGTAGAAATAATCAGGTTGCTCATGGGTTAGCTCATTTTAGCCCGTGGTGCATCGGTAGAAGAGTTTGGTCTAGTAGCTTCCCTTCAAGCGTTGTCGACGCTGTTTATTCTGATTTATTATCAATGAATTAATTACCCTTGCGGGTTTTTCAGGAAAAAAAATAAAAAATAAATAAAAATGTTAACGCAATCGAACTTACCTCTGTTTGACCTTTTTTCTAAAAAACTGACTACCTTTTCAATCACCACAAATTCCTTACCTAATCAAGTCCATCCGTATTTCATCGAATTGGATCTACATGATTGTAAACATTTTTACTTTTGTTAGTTCATCTTTATTTCCAATTTTCCATGTCGTTGTCTCTTGTCTTTTTCCTCTTACTTATCTCAGATTCACTACTATATTTCTCTTTTCCGTGAGGGCAGTTGCAATAGACGTTCTTAGCCTAGAGATTGTAAAAAATAACCCAAAAAATAAAATTCTTCCACTGCAAAAAAAAATTCGTCCGTGAAAGAACGAACAACGCTCTAAAACTCAAACTGAGTTCTTATGTAGGACCCATTTACCTTTGTGCAGAAATTGACAGCTTTTTTGTCCCTCATGCACTAATAAAGTGGGGGTATGCATTACTTTTTATATTTACCATATTTATTTTGGGTTGAAAATGACATCTTTGCCTTTTCAATACTTTGGGAAAGACTTTGAGCAACGTATATTGATATCCAACGGCTCTGATTAAATTAAAATGTTTATTTTATATTTAATGTCTAGAAACTTTAAAAAATAGTAATAAAAATTTTATATTTACAAAATTTACTGAATATCTTAATATTTTATTTTAAAAAATAATTAGTTTTTTTTTTTTTTATCTAAATAGAGAACTTATTCAATGTAAAACTTACACTTTCACAATCTACTTCTCTTTTATATTATCACATACATTTATTTGGTAAAAAAAATTCAAACTATCCCAACTTAATAATTTTGATCATGGCAGAAAATATTAGAGACCATATAAATTTAAATGTATCAACCCCTCAAAACTCTCAAAATATACAAAATACGCAAAATTCACAAAATATCCCTAATTATCATTTTCAAAATCCAAAAAATATATCTAATTTTCAAAATTCACCTTACTTTAGTTTACCAAATATACAATTTCCAAATAATCCTAATATCCAAAATACATTCAACTCACAAATGCCTATGTTTAATGTTGCCGGCTTGTATGGTATGACTGGATATGCTAATCCGACTATAGTTAGTCTAAGACCAAGTCCGGAATCGTAGTCCCATGTGTTTCGGCATCCGATTCATCACCCCTTGCTCCCATAGACTTAACACAAAATGACTTAGATAACATTGTCATGGATGATCAACCAATCAATGATGAAGGTAAAAGAGAAAGAGTTCTATGGTCTATAGAAGAAGATAAAGTTCTAGCAAAGGCTTGGGTGACGATCTCCGTTGATGGTAAAATCGGAAAAAATAAAAAAGATGGTCAATTTTGGAGGAGGATCGTCGAATATTATAACCAACATAATGGAATTGGTAGTGTGAGATCAGTTGACCAAGCCAAGAGCCGATGGCATAGATATAGTGGTGATCTTAACGAGTTTAATGAGATATACACTCGGATTCACAATGAGTATCATAGTGGATGGTCAGATGATCAACTCAAAGAAGCAACAATTGAGGAGTGGTGTAAGATCAAGAGACGTAAGTTTCAATACATGCATATTTGGTGTATAATTAACGAGCATGCTAAGTGGAATGCGGCAAAAGAAGGAGAGGAACATTCAGGTTCCAAAAGATCATCAGCTAGTATAGAGGAAGAATCATCAGCTGCTCATCCTATAGGTACAAAAGCGGCTAAGGCAAGAAAGAAAGACAAGGGAAAGATTGAACGTGACCAATCTCAATCTAAATTTCGTGAAAATTTCTCATTGTACAAGGAAATTCAACAAGAGAGAATCAAAGCAATAAAGGAGCTTAACGAGAGCCTAAAAAATGGAACAATGGCCCAAGATCTAGCGTTGCTAAATTCGGATACTAGCAATTATACGGAAGAGGCTAAAGCGGTTCATCGTAAAATGTGTGCCGATATCAAAGCTAGATGCAATGTGTAGTATCTTTATGCAATATTAATTTCTTATTGTAGAAGTGTCTTTGAATTTCAATTTTATGAATTTTTTTTTTCCTAATGTATTTTTTTTCGTTTCAAAAATGAAGTTTAATTTTTTTTATATATTTTATTAAATGTATTAGCATATTTTTTATTTTTCATGGTTAAATGGTTCTTCTTAAATGTATAGCTTCTTTTTATAATTAATTGAACTAGTCGTTAAAATAATTAGTAAAAGAAATAGTAGCCGTTATAAAACTAGCCGTTAGAGAGTAGTGGTTGCTTATGCTTATATATATATATATGCAATGCAAAGGTCTTCATTTTGCTCATAACTCCACATTTTTTCTCCTAATATCTTTTAACATATAACATTATTTTCTTTTTTCACCACAAAATGTCTCTACCTTATAATAATGATGATGGTGATTTGGAAGAAATTGCCATTGAAATTCTAGTCGATGAGCTAAATGATGATAATATGGATGATCAAATATTTGAAATGCTTATGCAACATCCTAAAGCTCCTTGTAAAGCTTATTGGAAAACCCGTACAAATCACAACATAAAAAGCCATTTTCAATTCAAGATCCTCTGTTTTCGATTATCTAATAAATCACTTAGGCAAACAATGAAGCTCACAAGGCAACATATCATTCGTGATCGTGAAGATGCACATCATCGCCTCTTCAATGATTATTTTGCAGATAACTCACTTTATCCGCCACAAATATTTCGCCGAAGGTTTCGCATGCAGAAAGATTTATTCCTTCGTATTGTTAAAGCTTTGTCAGATCACTCTCAATATTTTCGACAAAGATATGATGCATCAGGCAAAATTGGTCATAGTCCAATTCAAAAATGTACCGCTGCTGTTCGATAACTTGCCTATGGATGCTTACCAGATACTTGTGACGATTATATAAAAATCGGTGAGACAACTGCGCCAGAGTGTCTGGTTAATTTTTGTCATCAGATAGTGCAGATGTTTGGCTCCCGTTATCTTAGGAGACCAACTTCTGCCGACGTTAACCGTCTCCTTGAGATGCATAATATGCGCCACGGATTCCCAGGTATGTTAGGTAACCTAGATTGTATGCATTGGCAATGGAGAGCATGCCCAGTTGTGTGGCATGGACAGTTCACACGAGGTGATCAAGGAGTTACCACAATCATGCTTGAAGCAGTTGCTTCCAATGATTTGTGGATATGACATGCATTTTTTGGGGTCGCTGGGGCTAATAATGATATAAATGTTTTACGACAGTCCCCATTGTTCAATGATGTGGTTCGAGGTTATGCTCCTGAGGTACGTTTTACCGTTAATGAAACTGAATATACAAAAGGGTATTATCTCGTTGATGGTATATACTCGGAGTGGGCAACTTTTGTGAAGAGTTTCCCATCTCCTCTAGATCCAAAGCGGAAACTATTTAAGAAAATGCAAGAAGCGGCAAGAAAAGATGTAGAACGAGCCTTCGGAGTTTTGCAAAGTCGTTGGGCAATTGTACGCAATGCCGGAAGATTTTGGGATAGAGGAAATTTAAGGGATATCATGTATGCATGCATCATAATGCATAACATGATTGTTGAAAGTGAAGGTGATCAAATTACAAACTTTGCAGCTGATACTGACGAGATTCCTTCTGTTACCTACAACCAAGGATCCATTGAAGAATTTCGGTCTACGATTCATAGACGTGCTGAGGTCCGTGATCGTGAGATCCACCACCAACTTCGAGTAGATTTGGTTCAACATATTTGGCAACGATTTGGAGGGGTGGTTGAGATTAATTAGTTAGATTTCAAATTTATATTAGTTTTATGTGTGTCGCATTAATTTAGTTTTGTTACTTTAAATTTTTCTTAAATGTTTGAAGGTGTGCTTTTGTTATGTTATCATGCTTTTATAAAATATAATATTCGAACCTTTTTTAAATTATATAACCTTATTAAAATTTATGATAAGACCGACTTATATGAGAATTTGTGATAAACAAATAAAGTACAATAAAATAATACCCAAAAATTATACTCCCTCCATTCAATTCCAAACTTATCAA
>JAUEKU010232330.1:0-15701 GCA_032274805.1 Gypsophila paniculata | reverse complement strand
ATAATAATAATAATAATAATAATAATAATAATAATAATAATAATAATAATAATAATAATAATTAAACATGGAGATTATCATAATTATACATAATAAAATCACATCAACATATTAAACATGCAAATCAATTATCTTGTCATGCTAATTATATTCACATGGTATAAACACAAATAAGAAAACATCTAGTTACCTTATTACCATTTAATATCACCATCATATTAAGATCTCCGGCAAACCTTCTTCCAAAACTTTCTTCAACTTCACCCATAAAATAGGAGACCCAAAAGATAGGCCTTAAGTAAACATATATAATTTTTATATAATTTTAGGAATTGAATTTAATAAAAGAAAAGGAACGAATATTATAATATAATTACTTACTTTTGAATTAGAAAGAGAAGAAGGTTGAATTAAGCAAAAATAAGAAAAAGGGATGAAAGTGGCTCACAAATCAAAAAAGAGAAGAGAAGAAGAATTAAGGTTAGGGTTTATTTGTAAGAATGAGTGAAAAGGTGGCTAAACACTAATTCCTCTTATTTATACAAGAGCTCTAGGTTTAATCTATGATTTGGCCCAAAATCCAATCAAAATCCTCCTATCACACCCCTAAAGAGAGAAAGGAGATGGGCTTGATCCATCTAAGACGGTTTGATGATTTAAATATTAAAATATAATACTAGATTATTAAGTAACATTTGAAATATAATAATAATAATAATAATAATAATAATAATAATAATATATTAAATTAGAAAACTTATGAAAATATACGGGGTGTTACATATAAAATTTTATCCTTAATACATACTCCATCTGTTTCAGTCATTTGTTTACCTTTTTATTTTGGTATTGAGCAAAATTTGACGTTTTTCTTTGTACAATAAAATAATTTGATCAAAATGATTATCGATTTGAAGAAGATCGATATTACCGTAATGAAATTGAATGATAATCAGACTACTTTTAGTTTTCTATAAAGAAAAAGGTGCATTTATGTTAGTTCCGTCCCAAAATAAAAAAGGTAAGCAAATGATTAAAATAGGAAGCGTATATTTTAATATGGCCGTCTCAGATAAACCTGAATTGATTAAATATATAGAAATATTTAATTTTTTATCACCTCTTTTTCAAAGGAACCCATTTGAACAATGCGTCACAATTTTACTAAAACATAACATTATTGAAAAATGAAAAACCACTCATCCACTAACAATTATTGACATACTTTTATCATTTAATTATTTTTTGTAATTTTTTAGGCATATTTTTTCACAGATTTTAATTATATGAGAATAAATAATAATATCACATAAAACATTACTATAAAGATAAAACTGAAATATTACCAGTAACATTTTTAACGTTCTCTAATTGATTATAAAAAATAATTATTATATATTTATATTTAATCATACTTTTGTTTAATAATAATGAAATTAATGGATAAAATATTATAAAAAAATAATATTAAAAGTATAAACAAGTCGCCCGGGCGTGGCCCGAGCACCAAAACTAGTAAGCTAATAATTTTTCTATAAAACCGTGCCACGTCAATATAACGATGAAAACGTTACCGTAATACCGTCTCATACAAATTTTTTATGCTGAGGAAAATAGTTGCCATGAACTAAAACTCTCGTTTACTTAAATTATGGAGTACTTCACAATCTAAAACTCTTCTTCTAATAAAACACTTCAAATCAATCAAATTAAATTTTTGATTAATTAATTAATCAAACATTATATTCACCCAACAATAATACCCTTATATAAATACTTCCGTTTACTCCCTAATTTTCCTTTTTTTTAAAATTAAATTAATTCACCCCCAAAAATTTTCTCTCTCCTCGCCGTCTCCGGCCACTATCTCCGCCGTCATCTCCGCCGTGCGCCGTCGATCATCTCCGGCGAGGTTTCTGTCGCCGTCAAGGTATCCCAATTTTTTTAGGTTAATTAAGCATGTTATATTACGGTAGGTCACTCGTAATGAGACCGTCTCATACGTGAGATCTACAATCGATTAAACAACATAAATTCTCACATGAAAATTACTCTTTTATTTATTTTGTTTTCTTAAAAAAAATTTGTTTTATAAATAGTAGGTTTTACGAACTGAGACGGAAGAATTTGAGACCGTCTCATCTGAAAAGTAGGTTTGCTCTGACGACGTGACACCTATTTTTACCAAACAAAATTTAATCAGAAAGCTAAGTAACTACTTATAAAGTCTAATCAGAAAGCTAAGTAACTATTAAGACCGTCTTATATTGTGAGACCTATTTTTACCGAATAAAGTCTAACCAGAAAGCTAAGTAACTACCACACCGTCTCATACCGTGAGACCTATTTTTACCGGACAAAGTCTAATCAGAAAGCTAAGTAACTAAAAGACCGTCTAATACCGTGAGACTTACTTTTACCAAACGAAGTCTAATCAGAAAGCTAAGTAACTACAAGACCTTTTCATACCGTGAGACCTACTTTTACCAAACGAAGTCTAATCAGAAAACTAAGTAACTACAAAACCATCTCACGTGAAAATTTTGTTATTAAATTTTCATTGTTCGTAATTTTCAGGAGGATCTAGCAGCTGTATATATTAGTGAATTGTTGTTGTTGTTCGGAAATTAGGGTTTGTTGAATTAGGTTTTCGGTAGTAATGATTAGAAGAAATGGCAAAGAAGTGAGGATTTTAGGTGATGAAGAACTTGTTTGATAGAATTAGTACTGTGAAATCGTCATCATTGTCGTCATCTAGTAGTAATTCATCTTCTAATCGTTCTCCCAAATTTAAGCGTAGTTTGTCGAGTTCGTCTGATCGTCAGTCATCGTCGTCAGGTAAGGGTTCTTCGTCGTCGTCGTTGTTGTCGGGGATAGTGGTGTCGGCGTTCTCAGTTTTTGAGAGCCGTGGGGGGCAGAGGAGAGGGGGAGGGTTGAGGAGGAGTAATAGTAATGGTTGGGCGGGGACTGTGAGGAGAGTTATGGCAAGCGGATCGATGAAGAGGATTAAGGAGCACGTGATGGGGTATTGTAAGTCGAGCGTTGTCACTTCTAGTAGTGATATATGGCTCTTGGGCGTCTGCTATAAGCTGGATGATAATGCGGGTGGTGATCCTGCTACGAGTGCTGGGTTTGCTGCGTTTGTTGAGGATTTCTCGTCGAGGATTTTGATGACCTATAGGAAAGGTTTGATCTTTTTTCTGAAATTGTGATTTTACGATTTTGCGATTCATTTGGGTATGATAGTAGGAAGGGGGGGTGACGAGACTTTGCGGAGGGAATGGAAGGATGGTAAATGGAGGAATCGTGTTTTCCTTCCAAGTCTTTCTATGATGGAGTAATTTTGATTTGTCGCCGTGGAAGGAAAATGGATTTCCTTCGTTTCCGTCCAATACAAGGGGAATTGCTTCTTTCCTTTCCCTTCACTCTATTTCCCTCCAAATCCTTTCATCAAACAAAGGGTAAAAGTAGATATTTGAAAGTCTTACGAATTCTAAATCGATTTGACTATGGTGCAGGTTTTGATCCAATTGGGGACTCAAAGTATACTAGTGATGTTAACTGGGGCTGCATGCTTCGGAGCAGTCAAATGCTTGTTGCTCAAGTGAGTATGATTCGGTGCTTGTGGCTATTGTCATTTTTGTTGCTGTAAATAATATTTGAAGATTGATTCTACAGGCGTTGATTGTTCATCGGTTTGGAAGATCATGGAGGAAGGTTGTAAATAAGGTGAGACCGAGGTGGAATAAGTCCTTCCACTATCCCCTTCAAGTTGGAGTATGCTATAATTGAACAGTACACTTACAATAGTTCAATTCTATGAAACAGAAACTTGACGAAGGATACATTGAAATATTGAAAGACTTTGGAGATTCTGAGGAATCAGCGTTCTCTATCCACCGACTTCTGGAAGCTGGAAACGGTTATGGGCTAGCTGCTGGGTCGTGGGTAGGTCCCTACGCAATGTGCCGTGCTTGGGAAACTTTGGCCCGAGGTGAAAAGAACAAGGTCAACAAAGCATTGCCGATGGCTGTGTATATTGTGTCTGGCGATGAAGATGGGGAACGAGGTGGGGCTCCTGTTGTTTGTGTAGAAGATGTGTCGGCTCGTTGTCTTGAGTATTCAGGTGGGCAGGTTGATTGGACAGCTGTTCTTTTGCTGGTTCCGCTTGTTCTTGGTCTCGATAAAGTTAATCCCAGGTTTGTTATGCTTGCAAGTTGGAACTTTGAGATAATTTGCTGCTAATGTTATTTGTCTGTCCTTTTGTAATGAGGTCTTTATAATGAAAACCTCATCATTGAACTTGTAACTGCCTATTGTTTTTACTAAATTGAGTGGAAATTTAGGAGAATTTGGAACTCTTCAGCCGGTTGTATACTATTATTTGAATTATTGATTGCGAAAAGAGCGTTATAAATACTTTAATATCTGAGTCCAGCTGTGGTGGTGAATTGTAGCCGAAAGGCAATCACTACTCCATCTCTCTCTCGCATTTCTTGTTGCAAATTTTATTAAGCTAGTTTGTTCTATGTTCTTATTGTAAATCTCAGTATCCGTTTCGTGAACATTGCTCCAATCTGTACAGACTTATGTTTGCAGACAAAAATATAACCATTGCGCTGAGATGTTGTCTATTGGGAATATTCACTCTAGTGGGGCATTGGGAATCATAGTGAATATTTTATCTTAAAATCCCGAGGTACCTAGGCCAAAAATGTCAGTTGTATGTAGTTGATTTTTGTATGCATAAGACTTGGAAAGCCTGTTTGCATCAGATGTGGAGAACATATGGGTTTTCACTATTTGTATGCATCGGTGTGACATGTGAGGCATACTTGGGAAAAAAAAAATGTAAGTGTTCTATGCAGGTAGTAGGCGTAGAAATCCCTCTTTTCTGTGTCTTATCTCGCATCTACTTTTTATAAATGTCTACAGGTTCTCCTGTACATGTCATTTCCAGTGTCAATGAAGTAAAATTTTCTACATGATGACGTTGCTGGGTTTAGTTTTCTATATAATGTGCATCCTACTACGACCCCTGTCTGTGGCCGGCAGTTTTCTTATCGAATTGTATGTCCATTCCAGGTATATTCCGCTACTGAGGGCTACGTTTTCATTTCCTCAAAGTCTTGGCATCTTGGGTGGGAAGCCTGGTGTTTCAACTTACATCATTGGTATGCAAGATGACACTGGGTTCTATCTGGATCCTCATGAAGCTCAGCCAGTAAGTGGACAAATGTGGCTGTATCACTTTTACGCTCTCTGTTTTGACTGTGCCATTAAACCAGCTCTAATCAGCTCGTGTCCTGATGTTTTTCATTTAAGGCTTACAGAGTTGTCTATTGCGCAGCTCTGAAATTAAACTCGCGGTAGTTAATCCTATTTTGCTCGTGCTGCATGATATGTGATTTCCACTTTGGTTCCCACTATGGTTGACTCAAAACTTTCTTATCTAATTAAATTAGCATTTAAGTCCTAACGTACGTCTTACGCCTTGATAAATTGATATCGATTTCCATTGTAGAGTGTGCTTAGATAGTTAAATACTTTCACGAACCCTACTGCTACTATCGCTTCAGTCTCAGGCTATTCCTAGATTGAGATAATTGTCACACGTGAGGCATCAGAAAGATCACGCACCATACTTTTGCTCAAAGGAGCGTAGGATTTCTTTTTTCCAGCAAAGTTGGAATCATAACCCATTGGAATTTGTTTCTTATTAAGAACAGAACAAATACTGAACTAAATTAACTTTTTGCTGATGAAGTATGAAAATCATGCTGATACTTCATCCTCCTTCCTCGAATTTGTCTTTTTAGGATCACTTAAAAAGTTAAAACAAATAAATGAGAGGTTGATACATATTGTGTATATAAGTTAGAATCTCATAGGCTGTATGGACCATATTTAGGTAGTTTGTGATACTTGAGATGCCATATGGTATGCATAGTATTAACCAAATTTAGTTATTCGTGGTACTTGAGATGACATAATGAGCATAAGTCACGTTAAGATTCCTGGATATGTTGATTCTTCCTAACAAGTTTTTTAGCTGTAGACTTGAATTTCTACCTATATCATGGACATTAGAGAATATCACTTTTTGTATTCTTGTAAACTGTAAATATTAATGATTTGTGATTTTTGTTTCCGGTAGTATTCATGAGTTAGTTTTAGCGAATGATGCTCTTATCCTTGGCTGAAGTAGCTCGCAGCGAAAATCAGGTTTAATTCATGAGTTAGTTTTAGCGAATGATGCTCTTATCCTTGGCTGAAGTAGCTCGCAGCGAAAATCAGGTTTAGTGAAGGTAAAAATGATAATGACAATTAACGACTCGTGAGTGCAAGGAATAGTAAGCTGATTTTCACCCCTTGTGACGCTGATTCTAGAGCAGCAGAAAGTTTGTGAGTGCCTAATAATAAAATGAAACTAGGTTGTTAATGCTTTGCACAGCATCTCTGGATAATATCTGTCTAGTTATTGCATCGTTGTACGGTACTCACTTCATAAATTTATGTTTAGGAGTTACGATTGTGAAAAGGGCTTTCTTCTTGTTTCTTTTTCCGTGGTTGCTTTTTAGCTGTAATGATTTGCCATGAACATGAACTTCAATTTTTCCCATCTCTACTGTTGTTGCTGAAAGGAGGGTGGTTTGAACTGTTTGCTTATCTTCCAGGTGGTTGACATCAAAAGGGGCGACTTAGAGGCTGATACGTCATCCTACCACAGCAAGTAAACCTACTTCTGAAAATAAATACTTCATGTTGGCTTTTATTTATTTCATGCTCTCATTCGCTGAATGTCTTTTAGTGTTGTTCGGCAAATTCCGCTGGAGTCCATCGATTCATCTTTAGCAATTGGATTTTACTGCAGAGACAGAGGTATTTAAATCATTAAGCTAATTTCTTATTGTCGTCGATTTTAGAAGTGAAAAAAGAAATTCTGAGTATTCCGTCACTTGCAAAATTTGGTTTGTTACATTCTGCATATTGCTACTTGTTTTTAAATGTGGGCCGTGGCCTGTGGATGTTTGTTTTTACCAGGTGATGTGGTTCCCGCATATGATATATATATTTTATAAAATTGTCTTCGAGAATTTTTCGACCTTGTTCTCATGTCCGTGTTTGTACAATTTAACTTTGGAGCACCTGAAATTCAGATCATTCTATGATCTTATGCCTGTTAATTCGAGCAATGTAGTGTTTATGCTTCCTGTCATTTTTGGTGGATGGAGTGTTTTGAAAGTCAAGATACATCAAATAAACGCTCATACTTTTTGTCTGTTGATTGACAGATGACTTCAACGATTTCTGTTCTCGAGCTTCTAAGCTGGCTGATGAATCAAGTGGTGCTCCACTTTTCACTGTCGCTCATAGCCGTAGCTCCCCACGGGGGACCAATCAAGGGGATTCAGCTGATGCCGATCTCGGCTATGAAGATTCTTATGACGTTCTCCAATCGACTAAAGCAGAAGGTGCTAACGAGGACGATTGGCAGTTGCTCTGATGATGGGTGATGCTAGAACGTGGCAAATGGGGGTTATCCCGACTGCATTCAAGTCGGGTTGATCCACATAGTATTTGCCAGACATAGTGACGTTAGTTTAATCGGGGTTGAAAGCTGAAACACAGAAAAGAAGTTTGAAACTTGTACATTATTGCTGCCTAATTTATCGTTGGTTGTCTGAAGTATCTCATTCACGTAAACGTTCATTTCTCCTGTAGTTGATTCATGATTTATCTTTCCATTATAAATTCTTTTATTCAATAAAACTAGGTTGTACGATGACTCACTCTTGTATATTTGACATCGTTATGAAAGAAATCGCCGTCCCTTCCACGAATTTGTATTTGGTTTCTAAGTAAAAAAGTCAAATGTCGAAGAGGAAATAAGGCGAAAAGATAATGAATACTAAACATTCAGCAACTAATGAAAACTGCTGGTGAATGAGAATTGAATTGATGAGCTGATATTTGACATTGCGGTAAAAAAAAAAGCAAGTAGTATATCGATGAGCTATTAACATTTGTTCCTTCATTTTAACGACGCAAAAAACAGTCAGAGTATTACTCATAAATCATGGTCATACAAAATATTACATGCATCTGTTCCCAGAAGATTGATCACAGTTCAGTTAGTTCATAGCGAAATCAGAAGGCATGGCCGTCAGGCTATTTTCGTTGTATTTGCTCCAGTTCAATTTCCCGAACACTCGAGTCGAGACTATGCTGCTGACTGTTTGCAATGGGACTCTCGAGTGAAAAACCCGATTTCTTGTTTGGAACTTCTTGATGGGTTATGGATCCTTGAGCGGAACCATTGTCATTATTTAGTCGCATTGCAGGCATAGACTGAGTTCGCTTTGCAAGGACTCTAACAGCATGCACCGATGTGGTTTTCTTTGCTGTATGAGCCCAATCAATGAGGCTTTCTTGAATGTTGTCCTCGAATATCGCTTTGTTGAATGAACTTCCCATCTGTCGACACCGGAAATCGAACTAGTTTTTAGTATAAAATCTTGCACCAAGAGGACTTTAGACTGATAATGTGATTCTGTTACCTGTGTAATAATTGCATAGAGTGGTAATGTGCTGTAACTGCATAAAAATTGAACAAATACCCTGCAGATACACCATCAAAAATTCATACTCCGACATTGCTAGCAAATTAACTTGATCAGTGAAGCTAGTAAAGATATCAAGATGATGGTTGTTTACGCTATAGCCAGTCGTGGAGCAGTGTAGCCAATTGATCCCATGATGCAAGAATCAAAACCGTATTGTACCTGATAGATAGCGTTTGCATTAATATCTCTGTCATTTGTCAGCTGTCGAGTAACACGAAAACATAAATAATATGGTTTCTCAATAATGTCATTCTAGTCGGCACAGCTTGCTAAGTTGATTTTAGAAAATCACGAGCGTGGCCAGTTGGTGCTGAGATTTTTATGCAATATGGTGTATGTGAGACGGTTATGGTAACACTAGACTTGACAAAATTGACGTGAAATCAAATGTCTGACTGGATATATATCCGGCTTAAACCTAAACATAATAACTCGAACATGACCCTGGAAACCTACATTTGCTTGAGTCGTAGTTAACCTGAATTTTATTCCATTTGATTTTGACTCGACTCGTGAAAGTTAAGCTGTATTGACAAGTACTTTTATAATTTGAAGTCGTGGATTATAATTTTATAAATATATGTGGATAAAAAATCTACTTTGCATGCCTCGATATGACCAGGCTGAAACATGATTGACTCGATCCATAACCAAGATAACCCGCATAAACGGTTAAACATGCCAAACTGACACGTAGTACCACCGGTGAGGCCAAATCATTTTATAGTCGATATACTTACCCAAATCCAGAAGAAAAAAGCGAGCTCAAACGAGTTCTGAAAGAGGATGATATGAATGAACAAGAGAACAATGCGAGGTTTGTGGAACCAAAAGTGATCATCAGAAGGCTGAATTTCGACATCATTTCCAACGATGGCGGTATGCCTTTGAGCCACCTGCCTAGCAAGTTGTATTATGACGTGCTCAAGCTTTGTACCCACTCCTAGTAGCAGCTGCACCCAACCAATATTGTACCTTCTATTACCATACAAATTTTACTCATACGATGTACGGACTACGATTTATCTTAGACCGATATATAATCAACACAACTAACTAATACTCAATTTATATGGCTCGATCATATTGGGCACCCTCAGCATACATAATAGTCTGCAAATCGGGTAAATTAGGATAGCGTCCTTTTCGTAAGGGTTAGACCGGGCCATGGGCAAGCTTGCGTTAGGCTGGGCTTGGCTGACTCAACCCAAAATTGCCCATCTAGCTAGCCCATTAATAGGTCAAGACGGGTCGGGCCAAACAGGCATGATTATTTTCTTTTACAAGTTGAGACAAGGGTTATGAAAGTGAGGCCCAAAATGAATGATTCAATGGCAGGCCTCATGGGCTTCTAAATTGAGGCCCAAGAAACAGGCCGGGTCGAGTTAGGTAAGGTCGACTTGTTATGTAGGTAACGTCTGATCCTAGCGTTAGACGTTGAACCAATAGAAGCTTTTGTGGCATCAAATTATGATACATGACGAGTGAATAGCTCACGTGTCTCAAGTTTAAATTAAACCATCGTAAAAACAACTACGAGCCTTAATTTAACGTGAATAGTAATTGCAAAGAGAATTGTTGAAAACACTTACTATCAACGGAATGAAAGCGATCCAAAAGAAAGCATGATATCCTGCACATCAAATTACAATGAATTATTTTCACGTAAATGAGTTTGTTACAACTTTTACACTTAAATGAAATTGCATATAATATGAGATAATATGAGTACGTGACGTAGCGTACCGTTGACGTTTATGAACAAGAAGATCACCACAAATAACCACAGGAACCAACTGCAATTGACACATTATAATTAAAACTTTTATGTTTGGAATTGAAGTGTAATACAATTTTTTTTTTCAATGATATACGGAGTATTTAATTTAAAAAAAAAAGTACGAAAAAGGATGGAGATTAAAAGTAACCTTATTCCAACGACTTTCTTAAAATCCGATTCAAAAGCTCGAACCATGTATTTGTAGAAGTCGAACCTAGGATTCGTCTTACAATGTGTCTGTCAAATGTAAAGCAATATAACACTTGTTGTACCCTTTGATATATCGATTTTTAAAACAAAGTAGGTATTCGAGTTTAATATAAAGAGTAATTTTATTTATAATAATAACGCGAGTATAAATTTAATTTCATTGAGAAATGTGAGTACTATGAGAACATACATATATGCCAAATGTAACTCGACAATAGTGAGTACTATGAGGATAATGCAACTTACTATGATGAAGCCCTTGCGCATTGTCATGTAATCGGATTTTGTTACCGAACCATAAAATTGTTTAAAAAAGGCTTGCTGAAATACAACATATAAACCGAATTACGCAATATATAAACTTCTTATCCGTCAGTTTGATTATATATTTCAATATTAGAATAGGGGACAATTTCTGTCTGTCGTATTTTATGTTCATTTTCTATATCATCATGCGCCTTCATATACTGATAAATCACCGCTGAATATACTTTAATTGTGATGATGACAATATCGTCGAGATAAGAAAGTTAATTACCAGCCATCCTAATGAGCTATGATGAATAGCTCGAGAGCGATTCTTAAGGAAGTCATGTAGATCAACTATTGTGATTTTTCTCACATCTGTAAATACACAAATTTCACGGTTCAATAAAGAGCTTATAATAAAAAAAATGAAATGTTATTATAAGTAGAGCTAGTCTTGGTCCCGTGAACTTCAAGTCATATTAGGGGGGTACTATATAGCGGCGGCTTTTTTATTCATAACGGCGGCTTTTTGGATCGTTCTTTCCCGAAATAACCATCCCCTCCAAATTAGAACCCTCCCTCCAAAACGTCCTTTCCTTCCCTCCAAAACTCCCAAACACTCCCCAACACCCTCCAGAACACTCCCAAACACTCCCTCCAAAAGTTCATCTCCTTTCCTCCAAAACTCCGAAACAGTCTCGAGAACACTCCCAAACAGTCCCCCGATATGGCTCTATATTGTCCCTCCCAAATTTCCTTTACTTGAAAATCCCCAAAAATATGGCTCTAAATTGTAGACCTAAAAAAACACAGAAATTGCACCATAAAACCCTACCCTTTAAAACATACACCATGTAGTTTGGTCGGTTTAAAAAAAAATTCAAGAGTTTTTCAACTCTAGAAATCTCAAAGTTGTAATGTCTATATTCACCGGTTCTAGTAATGTTGAGGTAAAGTGAATTTTTTTTTTTGTTGAATCCTGAAAAATCACATCTCGAAGAAGTTGTTTTCGTTGTAGTCCTTAAGTTGAAAAGGGGAAGGGTTTGGTCGAGCCTTACAATGTGCAAGGCTCAACTGTGGTCAAGCCTTAAAATGTTTATGGCTCGGCCAAGGTCAAGCCGTAATAAATTTACGGCTCTATCATGGCTGAGCTTTAGTTATTTTACGGCTCAACCGTGGACTGGACTTTGTTATTTAAAGGTTAAGTACTGCTGGAGCTATGTTGTTTTCACGTAAGCGTATGTCTTTATTTGGTCATTTATTTGGTATTGAATTTGGGTCATTTTTGTTGGTTCAGGTCTTGGGTGGAGACGGTGTAGATTACTCTGATAAATTTGAGACTACAATCCTTTTTAGGACTCGCAAAGAAGCTTGGGAATGGTGTTTATCTGTAGCTGGTGGACTTGGTTTTAATTTGGTTCGATCGAGTAAGAAGGACATTAGTCAATCTTCGTCATTTGGGTCAGTTTACTTTTATTGTGATAGAAGTGGGAATTATCGGGGTAAGTTGAGAAATGTCGCAGACGCAACTAGGATGACGACTACAACAAAAAAGTGCCAATGTCCCTTTAGTGTGAAGACGGTAGAAACAATTTTTCCTAATGACAGTGTTCGATACTGGATCATTGTACCGCGTGAAGGAAGGCACAATCATCCATTGACGGTGTACTTCGACGGGGATAGACGTCGATCAGCGCTTGATGAAAGAGAAAAGGTTTATATTGAACAAAATGTTAAAGCTTTAGTCACCCCGGCTAAGATTGCTCATGGTCTTCATATTATTAGTCCTGATAAACCTCGTCCTTCAATGCGCCAAATATACAACATTAGCCAAAAGATAAGGTACGAGGAAAGAGGTACTCGTAATGCAGCACAACAGATGTTGAATATGGCGACTCAAAGTGGGTATGTCCAGTTTAAAGAAACGGATCCCCGGACTGATCAAATAACTTACTTATTTATGGCGCATCCAGTTGGAGTTCAATTACTACGCGCATATCCCGGTGTTGTTGAGATTGACTCGACTTACAAAACAAACCAATACCACATGCCGCTTGTCGAGTTGATTGGTGTAACTCCTGTTGGTAAGAACTTCAGCATTGCTTATGTTCTTATGGTGAACGAGTCGACCGAAAGTTATATGTGGGTGCTGCAGAAGTTGAGGCTGTTGTTGGGTGATGTCGTGCCGAATGCCTTTGTCACTGATCGAGAACTAGGACTGATATCAGCAATTGAAGTCGTGTTTCCTAACTCTGCCCATTTGTTGTGCGTCTGGCACGTAAATCGTGCTGTCGAAGCTCGAGCTATTAAAACCTATGGTGACGAGAATTTGGCACACGTAGTATCAAGAAAATGGTGGCCCCGTGTTTTGGAAGCGCATTTCAAATTTAAATGGTAGCTCGAGCTATCACTACTCATCTTGTGGTGTTAACGTTCCTATCAAAATTTAAATCGT
Organism: Gypsophila paniculata; assembly: GCA_032274805.1. Taxonomy (NCBI): domain Eukaryota; kingdom Viridiplantae; phylum Streptophyta; class Magnoliopsida; order Caryophyllales; family Caryophyllaceae; genus Gypsophila; species Gypsophila paniculata. Next base: position 2,380 of record JAUEKU010232330.1, on the reverse strand, counting down.
AGAACCTCAGAAATTGCATTACAATACCTTTTGAACATCATATCATGTGCCAAAACCGATCACAAACGAAAGAGATCTCAGTGTTTCGATCATTTCCCTTTTATCACTACTCATCTTATGGTGTTAACGTTCCTATCAAAATCTAAATCGTAGAACCTCGGAAATTGCATTACAATACCTTTTGAACATCATATCATGTGCCAAAACCGATCACAAACGAAATCATTTAGAAATTTTAAGTGCAACTTGTTACCGTAGTTATTGGTTCTCAATTCCAATTTCGAAATCATTTAGAAATTTTAAGTGCAACTTGTTTACCGAATATTGTGGTTGTCATTTGCAAATACAAAATTGTTTAATCGCCGTCATTCGAGAGTTTAATATGCTATCCATTTCAAATTCATTTAAACGGGTCAGTCGAGAATTTAATTAACTTCTTTATTATATATGTTGGTTGATTTTTTAAATTTGGCTATTCTAATAACATAACTTCAACAAAGCCTAATAACATAATTTCAAGCCTTATCTACCGTCGGATCAAAAGCATCCACGGTCAAGGCACTTAAAAACTCCAACACACGGATCATCATCTACCGTTAGATGAATGGTATCCAACGGCCTACCACAACACCCACAACATTTCCCTCCAAATTTTCGTAAACATCAATACAAATGTCAGACCTCCCTCCAACACCCACTTCTATATAAACCCGTTGTCCCCTACACTGCCCACTACAATTCACTTCCAAATTCAGCAATATTTTCAACATTTAATTCCCTAAAAATGCCCGTCAACATCGACGACATGCTTTTATTACAAAACAAGTTAGACGAAATAGTAGATGCGGCACCCAAACTAGTATCCCGTTTGAAAATAGTATTGAATGAAAAGGTGGTCCGAGCTCAATTCACGGAACCACCAACATGCAATACGCTACTGCAAATCATCGATGGTAATACACCGAACATCCTACTCGACCCGGGGTATGCGAACTCACAATATGTGTCTGATCGGCATTTCCTAACTAAGAAGAAAAGTTGGGAAAATTTAAAAAAGGAGGTTGTCGATCTTTTCACCAAGTTGGAGGAAACCATGGAACGGGTTGCACTTTGGGCGTTGTGCAACGGTGGAATTTATCTATTCAACCTCCCGGAAAATGAACGTAACACGAACTACTTGATGAAGATGTACTCAGATCACATGCATGAACTTCTACTGCAAGAGGAATCGAACAGGGAATGGGAATTGGCATCAGCATCAAATAATTGGTCCGGTGAAAGTTCAGATTAGTATTCAACGTGTCTAATGTCGTCTAATGTAATGTTGTATTCACTAATTCAACCTGTCTAATGTCGTCTAATGTAATGTCTAATGCCTTAGTCATGTAATGTCGTGTATAAAAGTACTGATTTACACTGACGAACAAAATTAAGTCTCCACACTTCACAGACAACAAATTATGTAACAGCACACACAACTCCGTTCAACAGACAGAAAAAACTCAACAAATTCAACTTATTAAACTCAACAAATTCAACTTAATAAACTCAACAAACTCAACTTAATATCACACCGATAACAAACAAAGTTCGGGTTTGACTAATAAATTAGTTCGAGTATCACATAAAAAAAAAACTTACCACAACCAAACAGCTTGAAAACTAGTATTCAAAATAAACCACTTACTATCTACCCTCTACCACGATGACAGTCGGGCACATCAGCAGCACTTCGACCTCGACCGCGAGCTCGCCCTTCACAATTCATGTTCTGTTGTACATTTTCGTTCACCCACGCCTGCACAACCGGCTCCATCTCAGCCAAATACCGATCCAAATAAGCGTGTCGCTGTGGCCCCTCAGGAATTTGGTACGCTCCATAAAGTCGCATCATATATTGAGGATGTACCTGGGATGAGACACCGATCAATACCAGTTAACTACTGAAAGAAACATAATCAATTAATGACAGAATCACATAACATACCTCTCCATACGGAGCTGATGTATGCGTAATTAATGGACGCTTAAACTTGGAGGGGTCTATAATCAAAGGGTGCGACACCGATCTATACCAGGGCATGTAATGAGGGTCACAATCAGTGGGTGACAGTGCCAACCGTGACATAGAAGATAGTAATAGTCGATGATGCGGCCAAGCTAGCCATGTATGATCTGCGTAGTCCCCATAATCGACACGATATCCATGACAAGTACCTGGACGGTGGAATTTTCCACGACGGGGCATGCTCATGGGTATCACCTGGACATAACCAAATTGTCGTAGGCATCGGTCGGGTTGGTAAGCTTCAATAACATCCATGAATCTAATGCATCCAGAAAAAAGTGTCCTAGGATACGCCCGATCAGGCCGTTGTCC
>JAUEKU010232219.1:0-15710 GCA_032274805.1 Gypsophila paniculata | reverse complement strand
GGATTTGGATCGGTGATCCATTAGACAAGTGGATCGGTTATGGATTATGCTAAACCCGATCCGAACCCGATCCATTGCCATTCCTAAATAGGACTGCAAAACAAAATTGCTAAACATGAACATGGCAGCTAGATTTCGAGTCAATCTGTTATGCATCTCCGGTAGGATTTTCGACTGTCGTGTTGTGGCAAAAGGTGCCTGGATGTAAAAGATCAGGATTGAATTTTATGAACAAATTCTCTCTTTCGGTCCGTGAACGTGACATATGTTTGTGAGGACTGTACTACTACCACCCTTTACATACAAATACAAATTTTATGGATTTCGTAATAGCTCCTTGAGTCGTCTTCAGCAAACATACTTGGTGTTCATTGTTTCAGAGTGCTGATTACTGTTTGAGAACAGAAATTACGATTATCGCTAACATGAGCACAAAATTATGTAAATAGTTACGAATTAAGTATTTTACCTACTGTGTCATACTCTGTACAGAATTAGTGAAAGATTTATTACCAAAAACAACTCCTTGTACGATTTCGTTTAGGAAATAAACTTCATATGGAAACTCATTACTCTATTATATAATGCTCGTCCTCCATTCGAGTATAACAGAATTAGCAGCTAAGAAATTGTTAAAAGAAAATAATTAATCAAGCTTCTCCATGGAAATCGAGATGACAAACGAGGAGATATATACGCTACCAGCGTTAACAGAAGCGCCGTGGCTGATGGCTACTCATAACAATGGCAATTCGGTTTTAGAGAAACAAACGTTCTACAGCCTGAGGAATAACAAAACCCTGACAAAGAAAATCGTCGAGTTGAACGGCCACTCAATTCTATCCTCTTGCCGAGGCTGGCTGATTTTACAGGACCTAGAAAATCCGACAATGTAATCTCTGTGGAACCCTGTCACCATGGAATTTTTGCGGCTTCCTGAATTAGTAATGGACCCGCCACCTGATGAAGACCAATCACCAACGACGTGTGTCCTCACGTCGGTTCCTGAGGAGGATAATAAGGGCAATTCCATGTGTGTTTTGATGTTTTTTCGAGGCGTGGTGTTTTCTTGTCGGCCTAGAATGAGCGGTACTGATTGTGTTTGGGTCGAACAAAGCCTTGAGCATGAATGTGCAATGGTGGAAATAGAAAAAGTTGCTGCTGTCGAAGATGTTGTATACGCGTACGCTTACCTTCATCGAGTTCAGCAGTCGGGTAGGTTCACCATCTTTGTCCGTATGGAAGTCACCGATTTCAACAGCCCGATTTGGCTAAGTTTCGTACCGTTGAGTGTGAGATGTCCGGATTCGAATTTACGCTATTGCTATATAAGACCTGTTAGTTATTTGGTTGAATCATGTGGTGACTTGTACGGTGTACTCTTGCTACCGCGGCTGGTGGAGTTCACGGAAGGTTACGACATCGCTAAGGTACTCGTTTGGAGGTTAGATTTGTGCAACAACAAGTGGATTGAGGTCAAGTCGTTAGGAGATCGTGCATTCTTGTTAGGTTACAGGAGTTGCACTTGGTGTTGGGCAGGTGACGGTGTTGAAGGAAATAGTATTTATGTTGTTGAGGACGGGTTTCGGACCCTGCATCATTATCGCCTACGAGACAATAGTTACACTTTGTTGTCGCTTCGTCCTAATTTTCTCTGGTCTTCCAGCGGTTCGATCTGGTTCATGCCTGAAAGTTCAACGAGGTTAGTACTAATTCTTCTTATACAATTCGACTCCGATGAACATCCTTTGATGACAATGTTTGGTTTTATTTTCAATTGACATTTTGCGAGACTTTTCTTGTATGACACTGTCCCCTATCGGCACGACCAACAACACGTTTCACGTAAGATCTACTCTTAAGTCTTAACCAAGCAAAGTTTGGAAACAAAAGAAATGTAACTACCTTAGGCTTAGTCTCACCTTAAGTTAATCCGAGACGGTCTTACATGATATCTGAATCTTTTGAGAGCCTCAAAAAAGAATTAAACAAAATCAAGCAATATTAGTCAAAAACGACATTATTTTACCACCAACAAACGATTAGGCACAATATAAACTAAGTTAATTCAATATGCATCTTGTCAGTTATATAATTAAAGTTAGTATTATAATCCATGTATTTTTTTAAGTCACTAGTATTCAATTTCACATGTGTTAATGAAAAATCCGCAGGTCATCGCCAGACAAGCTTATCATAGATAAAATGCACGATGCTAATGAGCTAAATAAGCAAATTGCAGAGTCGGAAAAGACGAGCATAGAGACAGCAACACCATCGTTATTTTGTCAACTTCCTTCGGATGCATTAATGTCAATTGCAAAGTACCTGCATTCGTACGATTACATGAACCTCCGTAGCACCTGCAAGACATTAGAAGCCGTAATCCCAGCACCTGAATGGAGAACTAATTGTTCGTATCCTTTATTCATGTCCCTCGAGAACAACAAAGGAATTTGTCGACTATGGGATCCGTTTGAAAGTAGTATATCTCACACTGTCGTGATCCCTCATTCACGTGCTCGTCTCTGTTCAATCGAGTATTACAAGGATGATTGGCTTCTCCTCCGTTTAGGCGGGTGCACCATGATAAGCTATAATCTTTTCACAGGGAAGCAAGTAAATTACCCGTCTTGGTTTCACAATGTGTGTTGTACGAGTATGGCATTTTCGACATGTCCTACTTCTCCCGATTGTGTGACCGTTGGAATTTCCGTGCTAGTTCACGCATATATCACTATTTTTAAAGCCGGAAATAGTAACTGGGACTCCCTTTACTTTGATCGTGAAGAGGATATTGAATTTATAAGCAGCTATAACTCCAATCCCAAGTTCCACAATGGAGCATTTTATTTTCTCGGCGAAACTGGTAATCTCGGTGTTTTAAGTACAGTAAAAGGAGACTGGAGTTGGAAGGTTCACAGAGGTCCGAAACTAATCGAAGGTGTGTCCCTAAATTCGTGCTATCTAGTTGAGCTAGACCGAAAACTTATAGCCATTTATATTGAAGAACTCGGAAGGCAAGTTCACGTGTTTGAGTTTAATATCCCTAAGGAGAGTTGGGTCGAATTAGATGATTTAAGGGATCATGTGTTATTCGTCTGTCCATCATCGACATTTTCGATACTGGCAAAAGGTACCGCATTCAAGAACAGGATTTATTTACCAAAACGTATTGCTAATGAAATCGTCTTCTATTCACTTGACACCGGAAAGTATCACACTTCGTACAGCGATGATATCGTCGATGATTTCTATGGCGTAACCTCACAATCATTTTGCTGTTGGGTGTAATTTTCTAGTTCTTGGCATAGTCCTGTTTCTTTTATTTTGGGTCGAGAGCATTTGTGTAGTATTTTTTTTTCTTTCGCAACTCTTTTACTCGAAATAGTAAAATGATTTTATATTAAGTTAAAATAAGACGGTGTTAACAAAGATTATTGTTTACCAAAGACAGTGTTACCTCGTTGAGGTGCTACGATACACTCATACACGTTCGCCTATAACCGTAAAAAACACCATATTATACGTAGTACTTTTTACATGAGTATTTTTTAAAATAAAAAAAAAATTACAATCCTTATTAATCGACCATCGCAATACAATACAAATATTAAAGAAAAAGCACCATCAATAAACAATAAATTATATTATGATTTTGTAATTTATTACTTTCGAAATCATCTTTTGGAGAGACGAAACTGCCGACTCTATTAAACTTTCTATATGACAATATCAGAATACCTTTTTGTTTTACAAAAAAAAAAAACTATTAAATAACATGTTTATTATGTAACCGTAATTAATAGAACAAAATTTTAGAAAAGTACGATGTATTAGTAAGAAACTTGTCCAATTGTGTTGCAAAGTTTCCAAACTTTGTTATTCTTACGGTGAATCTCCTTTACTTGTTTCTCAGGAAAACGATTATATAATATCATAACTTTTGCTAGCAAATTGAGACAATCCTTTCCAACCCTTAACAATCGACTGCAACATGTTTCCGATACTTGTACTCCAAATTCATCAAACACATATTTGTATAAAGAATCGCCACAAGTTGCGCCTAATCCATTTGCACATATTTGTAATTCATCAGAGCTCACATCGTTAGTACGAGCACTAGCAGATTCAATACCAAAAGTTGGGCTAATCACGATAAGCAATGTAGCTAAGAGAACGATAAATGTGACGGATAAATTATTAGACGATGAGTTAGTTGTACACCCCATGCTTAAAAGTAATAAAGTACTCCGTAACAATTAATTTTTAATCTAATTTAGATTTTGGTAATTTATTAACAAAAAGTTGAAATTGAAAAGGTGAAATAATATGTGTGTTTATATATATGTATATATATATATATATATATATATATATTTTTACCATCAAACATATTTATAAATGCAAAAATTTAATACAATAATAGTACAATTTAACGATTGTTTAGTGAAAATGAAACGTCGAGCTTCATTGATGAACTTAATGTTTAAATGTTTGAATTTGAAAATACTTAATTATTCATAACTTACTTTTTTTATTATTGAAGTGTAACTATAAAAACTTAATTAGTAAGTGTAAGTTTAATTTATGTTTCTTATACTTTAGTTAATCTAAGATTTACGAAATTTATACATTACATGTGTGGTGGTCAAAATGATATTCCCTCTTAAAAGCTTTATACTCAGAAACTAAATTAATACTCAAAAATTTAATTATTACTCAAAAATTAACTAAAAAAATTCAAAAAAATTAAATCTGATGTACTACATCAAATGTATAATCTTATTTGACATTATGCGTAACTTAGAGAAATAAATTGGGGCACTTTCATAAAAAAAAGCAATAATTAAAAGAGGGAAAAGGTGATATATTTACATTCCTTAATTTAGTACAACGTTTTTATACTACTAAATAAATTGTGATATATTTATGAAATTAAGAAGACAAGTTGTGATAATTTTCGATTTACTAGCACAATCTTATTACAATCCTCTAATCTTTTATCAAACGATTTAGAGAATCGCTAGTTTGCTGTCAAACATCCCGTACCTCAGATCTCAACAATTTTCGCATTACTTAAATCATCACAAAAATAAACTCATTATCGTCCTCATTTACTAAAGTACTATAGTCAATACACTACTTGAAACAATTTAATTAGATAGAATAATACTTCATCCATTCCAATCAGTTTTTATCATCTTTCTTATTATAACGTCCATTTTCATTTTCATTTGATAAGTTTTTTACTCATAAATTTCAAATAAAATGAACATTCTATTTGTTTATATAATTTTACGACGAAAAATATCGTGTTACGATAAAAAGGTAATGAATCGGACAGAGTATTTAGTTAACTACTTTTCAACTGCCATTTTCTTCATGGGTCCATGATAACATACCAACTACTATACCTTAATAAATAAACACAAAAACTTGGGTGAGACGGTCTCACAATAAAGTTATTGTGAGACCTCTCACATTAATGGTAGTTATTTAGTAGTTTTTTTTTGTTTTGTTTAGAAAACAGTATGTCTTATGATTTGAGACGGTCTCATAGGAGACCTACTGATAAATAAATTAACAAATATCTCAAAAAAAAAAAGTTAATAAATAATGAGAAGGTCAATCTTATCCAAAACTAAATATGCAGAGAGTACAAAAAAAAACGCATTTTCAGTGTAAAACACGTGGCACCATATCATCACGACACGTAGGACAAGTCATGGGGTTAAGAATCAAATTTTTGTACGATGCTTCACCTTGAAAAGCAGCGTGACTTTGTTTATTTTTATTTTCAACCAGCAGATCTCTAAAAAAATCGTCTTATATTAAATTAGTGTAAAATAAAAGTAACTAATGTAATTATATAGTTTCGAGAAGAAAAAAGTAAGCAAATGAACTCAAAAAATACAAAATAAATATATTTATCAGAGATTTTTTTATAAATTTATCATGAAATCGTTTAAGTCGAGAATTTGGATTTTATAATATTAGAAGAATGGGGGAGGCTAATGACGGCGCAAGGTGACGTTGAGGGATGTGTCATGACCGTGTAGGGAGTCGTCCTAAGATTATGCGTCCTTTTACTACAGGCTGTTTATGCCGACATCGTATTATTGTAACCCACCGTACAATACTACTTGGTCAACCTTGATGTGCTGCCCACATCATATCGCCCGGTTTCAACTTCACAAATTCTCTTGACAACTAATTCCTGTAAATTTGGTGAAAAATTATCTTATATATTTCAATTATAAAATGTACAAATAGATAAAATCATAAGTTTTTTATGAGATCGTCTCATATCGTAAAATTTTAACTATTTTTTAAACAAATAAAAGAAACTACTCTTTTATCTACCATCAATGTGATACGTCTTATAATAAATTACACAAATGACGTGCCTATTGGTGAAAGTGTGAAACAAGCCGTGTTGGCTCGTAGGCCAATTGCAGGACGTGCCTAAGGCGGGTCGGGCTTGGGCATGCCAATTTCTCCAAACAACGACCTTGGCACAGTCCACGGCTCACTACGTTTCGTGTCGGGCCAGGCCGTGCCAACTCGGGCCAAGTGGTGTGTTAGGCTGTGACGGCCCCCAGCCAGAACCCATTTTCATCTCTACCTCCATCATTTTGGAATTTAATATTTAATATATGCAAATATACATATCATTAGTCACGATCAATCATGTAATTGTAAATATATTAAATTTCGACACTCACATAGCCGGATCGAAAAACCATTGAAATCAGATCGATCAAAACTCAGCTCAACTTGAATTAAATCGATTCATTCTACGTAATTAATCTTCGCAGTTCAAACTTTACTCGCCTTAGTTCGATTTTACATTTTTTGCTTGGCAACCCCAAATAGTTCTCTAAAAAAAACCCTAAAAACTAATGGCGGCGGCAGAGAGTCAACAACGTGGCGACGATGGAAGGCGGACGACGGGGCGACAGAAGGGAGCGGTGCAATACAAATCAGTGAAGAGGAGGGAGAAGAGGGTCGGTGGTGGCAGGATAATGGCAGAGCCGGCAGAGGGAAGGCGAAGCGCTGCGGTATTGCAAGGGAGGGGGCCACCAGAGGAAGTGGTCGAAAGGTGGGATGGTCGGTCGGCGTTGGTGCAGGAGAGGTGGTGGACTTCGTTGGGTTGGAGGTCTCTCTTCAAAGGAAAATTAGTATGTTTGGAATGTTGAAAAATGAGCAATAATTTGATAATTTAAGAATTGCGCCGCATAAAGTACGAATTTGATGATTTAAATTTGAGTCAAATCCGAACTAAATTTAAGCTTAAACAAATCCAACATGTAAACTCAAAGTTATAATCAATTCCAATAACTCCATGATCTGATCTAAAGATCCACTCATCAGCCATCACACATTCACACATGTAGTCAGGTACAAAGTACAGACTCCATCTGACCTCATTTTGACTATCACTCATTTTAAAATTAGCCAAAAAAAATCCTCATAATAAAACCATTAAAAAAAGTTTCCAACTCAAAAACGTGTTCAATCTCACCAAATGGTAACAAAACAGCACATTAAAAACATATAAAATCCCACACACAGCAAATCCCCATACCATTACCCGCACATACCCCCTCTCTATATTGGTAAAAATCTTCGGTGTACCGATCGAATCATATCACGATACATCCTAACCAATAAAAATTACTAGCATTCCATATCATTTTTATATTCTTTTAATATACTCCCATATTAATTTATTTACGTGTAATTCACGTGCAATTCTAATTTTTTTATTGGTTATCTAGTACAATAACGTGGTAGAACTCGATCCCAATGACATTTAAATTTTCTTATATATATAAAGCACAAATCCAACCCTACACCATTTACCTCCAAACAAAACAAATACGAGTAAAACTCCCAATTTCACATATCATTCATTCATTCACTATATAACACCACCACACCCAAAAAAAAAAAAAAATACAGAGTCATCGTGGACGATAGTTCCCAGGTTCAAATAAAACCGAAGAATATTAATTAATTAAAATAAGAGTCGATGAGAGGCGGAGAAGCGGAGAAGTGGACATGGGCAGAGGACAAGTTGTTCGAGGAAGCCCTGGTGATATTCTCATCAGAAGAAGCTGACGACTTAAAATGGAAGAAAATTGCGGGCCACGTGCCGGGCCGGTCACCCGACCAAGTTCGGGCCCACTACATGGATCTTTTACATGATGTGGACCAGATTGATTCGGGTCGGGTCGAGCCTCCGAGTTACTCTGACGACGTCTCGTTTTGGGCTGCTGAGTCGGGAACTCGGTCGACTCAGATTTCTTTTGGGGGTAATTTTAATAAAAGCGGTGGCGGTGGCGGTGGCGGTAAGGGTGTTAGTGAGGCGGAGCGGAAGAAGGGTACGCCTTGGACCGAAGAAGAACACAGGTGTGTGTATATTTTGTTTTGTGAAACATCGTCTTTTATTTTTAAGTTGACCATAAATGAAGGTATACTTTTAGGTAGTTAGAGTGTAAAATGAAATATTTTTTAAAACCGTCTTTTTTTTGTTAAGACTTGGTGTTTAGCAAATTATATTGGGAGGGTTACTAGTACCCCGTAGTATCAAGAATTATAAAATTGTCTTACACCACGAGATTTATAATTATCCAGCAAAAATCTTAAAAAAAAAAGAAAGAAAATAACTAATTTTAGTAGGCGACCGTGTGGCAATTTGATTTACTGACAAAATACTCGATTCATTTCACTCAATTAGTCGCATTTTCTTTTAATTTTTGCTCAATTAGACTTTAAGTGATTGAAAATGATCATTATATCCTTGTGATTTACTCCCTATGTTACTCGGATACTTCACTTAGGTGACGTATCCCGTATTCGATACGTATCGTGTCCGATATTCGACGCGACACTTCGATACTTCATTTTACTCCAGTTGGCTTATAGAGTGAAATGGAGGGATATCATTTAGAATCGATGGCCAAAACGGAGGCTGGCCTTTATTTTTGTGTCAGAACTCAGAAGTGATCGTAAACAAATACGAATGAGTGAGAGTAGTATAACCAGATCCAAAGTGTTGAATGAGTTGGAAATGAGTTATGAAACTATAATTTGATGAAATAAATCTCCGCTTTTAAATGAATTTGATTGGAACCGAATTGAAATTAATGGATTCATGCTGGTCGATGAATCGAGCTAATTTGGAATTTTGGTGGCGTGGTTAAATCGTTGAACATGTGATTTGCTAAATTTAGTTGTTTGTGCGTGCTTGCACACATTCACGTCTTCTTATCTTGTCAAATATAATCGTTTCTTTTATATATTCCTACATTCCATATATAGTGTCCTAATTATCGTTTTAGAACTTTTTAACAAAAAGTTATAAAATGCCGCGATAATATGTTCGCTTTTTTGGTTGGTGGGGAGTGTATGATTTAAAACTCGAATGTGATGAGTTGATTATTTATGGACTTAACAGAATGCTTGATGCGTAAGAAGTTCAATTTCGTGTCACAGTGTCATCACTATCATGTGTTGGACTGAAATGTATTCATGTCATAGTGTCATCATTTGCCTGTGTTGGCTAAGTCAGGAGCATCTTATGATTTGGGGATGATTCAAAATCGAAATATTAAACTCCTAAAATAATTTTTTAAATATAGAAAAATATTCAACTGAAAAAATATATGGAAAAATACGCTTTTCCTTGTAAAACTTGCACTCTTTCATACTCGTCATAGCGAAATACTTGTTTCTTAGCCCCACAGAAGTTATATTACTTAGTGTTAAACTCAAGGGCTCTAGTTTTGAGAACTTTTCGAACTGTTAAATAGAATGACAAGGTTAGATGGAACTGTAATAGTGACTTAGTGTTGTTAAGAGTAGTGCGGCGTTTTTGGTGTAAGTTACGCCTAGTTGACGAGCCCAACTCAGGTTTGCCCTTATAATATGCTCCTTGTTTGGACAGTAGTGTGCATCGGTATCCAGTTTAAAGTAAATGAGCAGCCGAGCTGGTGATATTGTAAAATATTATGTCAGCTGCTGAGATGTTATGTAGAGAATTTAACAGGAGTTTGGTTGGAAATGATTGGTGTTGAACTATGCGTTACGACATTACAGGACAGAAATAGCCTTAGTTTAAGTTGTTTGTTTGACAGATTGTATAATTAGTTGGTGTGAGTATGTGGTGAGGTGGTGTTTTAGCTGGTTTATTTCGAATTATATTATATGTTCATCCTGAACTCGTAATACTAAACTGATGTTTAGTTGGTTTACTTTTGGAGGTATATACCTACTTATTGTTGTATTTTGGTTGGTTGGTGAGAAGAAAATATACGAGTACGAGTTAATAATTATCTACGGAGAGATACTAAGTTTCTGTTTGGTTTTGAGGTGGAAATATTCTCTTGAATAATCTGTTTTCCAATCGACATACTTTTTGATGGAAAATAGTTGCCAATAATTTTTCGTGTATTCTGTTGCATACAGAAAACAAATTTAAAAGGATAGGATTTCTATAGTGGAGAAGTTTACAATTTCGCCTCGTTCAAACCAAAAGACGAGTATTTTCCTGGAATTGAGATTAGCTTCTTTTACCCTATAATGTAACCCAGAAATAACCTGGCTTCTTTCATCGTCCCGCTCCCTCCTAATCAAGTCAGAGGACTCGTATAGGAAAGGAATATATAGCGATCGTACGAGAGAGGATGAATCGGGTCTTTGTTCTGAGCCCTAATATTGACGCACACCTTGAAAATTGCTTCATCCATTAACCTAAAAATTCTGTGATTCTGCTCTGTTTTCCCGTCTGTCCTAACTCGATTTTGTGTGACGTAGGCTTTTCCTGATCGGGCTAGAGAAATATGGCAAAGGTGATTGGAGAAGCATCTCGAGGAACGTGGTGGTCACCAGAACACCAACCCAAGTGGCTAGCCATGCTCAGAAGTACTATCTCCGCCAAAACTCAGGCAAGAAAGAGAGGAAACGATCCAGCATCCACGACATCACCACCGTGGACGACAAATCTGGTGTTCGGCCAGCTGTAGAACAGAACTGGATCCCACCACCGGGCGGAAATACAATTCCTCAACATCCAAACTTGCAACAAATGGCCGAAACACCTCAGTACGGCGCTGCTCAAGGAGGCTCGTTTGGGTATCAGAATTATGGTTTCCCCATGTAAATGCAGTGTCGGATTTATTTTGTAAATACACAGAAGCTTATGTACTTAGGCGGGGGTTAATCATGTGGAGTAATATGGGAGAAGGGTTTGGGATGTTTAGTAAAGTGCGATGTCGATATAGTTGGTCAGCGATGATGATATACTGTGGGATGTTTAGTGAAGTGCGATGTTGATATTAGTAGTTGGTAGCGATGATGATATAATGTGATAGGCGGCGACGATTACAAACCAAACACAAACAAAAATAGTTAGTTGATAATGCTAGATGTAGTACTGCTGACAGTCCGATCAGAATGTAATTTGGAATGCTTTGGGAGATTGGGCTCCAGATTCGTGTTTACATGCTTTCCTTTCACTTTCTGTCCCGATCACTTTTTAAAAAGGTCTCCAACATAAATAATACGGAGTAATTGATTAACTTTTTAAAAAGTTCCAAATATATATAAAAATTGATTAAGACCGAGGGAGTGATTTCTTTTTGGTAAATAAACTAGATGACACTCTTTTCATTTTGTTCTAGTTGTGTTCCTTTGATGTGGGTGAGGGTTTTTCGTCTCTCAATTTGATACTCTCTCAGTTCCAGTCATTTGTTTATCTTTGCATTTGGCACAAAGACCAAGGAGAGTAAAATGCCAAATGGACAATAATGGAGATGGAAGATCAAATTACTCATTCATTGTAGTCCTAAAATAGAAAGGTAAACAAATGAATGATACACCCAAAAATAAAATAGGTAAACAAATGATTGGAACGGATGGAGTATAAATAACGCCGAGAATTACTTGGTTTCATTGGGATTCCCAACAGATTGAAAAACTTATGAAGGACGCTAAAGAATTTTTTTATGATGAGTCCGGTGCATACAACTAAAAGAAGGAATGAAAATAAAAGATGTCTAAATATAAAATGGAGTGCAAAGTTTGGGGTGTTCACCGGTCCAAACTCAGACCGGACCGGACCGGATCGGTTAAACCCGGAGATCGATTTTTCCTAAAATCTAAACCCTAAGACCGGACCGGTTAAAAGCAAACCTGGACCGGACCGGACCTAAACCCTCTAGGTTCGATCCAAACCTGGACCGGAACTCCTAATATAAGTGTTTTTAGAAATTTTTCTCGATGTTGGACCGGACCAGATCGGACCTAAGACCGGTTACCTCTTTTTTCTAGACCCAGAGACCGAACTCATTTGTGTTCGATCCAAGATCGTACCGAACCGAGCGGTCCAAGTCGGTCTAATTTACCAGTCGACCGGACCACCCCTCCCTCGACTTGTCCCAAAACCAAACCGATAAACTCGATAATATACTTAAAACAACTAATATATTTAACCTAAATAATCCAAAAACGACCGAAAATAAATTAACCCCAAATCAATATGATCCATATCCAAATGACGCTTTTATCAGGCCTAGACACAACCTCCCTCGTCAAAGATACGTACGTGAGTCGCGTGAGAGAAGAACACAAGGAACAGCAACCTCTCAACAAACACACCCAAAAAATTTTAAAAAAAAAAACAAAAGCATATGTTCGTGCCTATCGGAAAAAGGATTGTACAACCGATTGTATTACCACCTTCTATAATTTTGTGAGGATTTTTATAATTTTTTTGAGCATTTTGATAAATTATTATAAATGTAGCTCATAAATTTTATAAGAAAAATTCATAAATTTTACGTCAATGCTCACAAAAGTGAAATTAGTTGTAGTACAACCGATTGTACAATCTTTGTATTGATTCAAGGATTGTGGTTATTATTAGTGATTTGGAGACAATAGACTAGTATGAAGCCTTTTGTGTCATAGGAAAGAATGTTGTTTGAGAATATTGTAATGTTGGATAATATTAGGAAAAAAAATTATTCTTTACATATCATATATCTTGTTTACTTTATCGTAATTGTTTGCCAATGATCTTGACCGTGTTAAAATATTCTAAAGGTTAATTAGGGTACAGGTAATAGAGTTTAACAGTACTCAAATGGAAATAAAAGGAAAAAAATGAATTGATTTATAATCACGTCAAGAGTAGAATAATTTCTATCGCATATTATCAAGTAAACTCTATAATATATAGTTGTTTTCAACTCTAGACGATCTTGATCACAATGCTTGTTATTTTTGCTACGAATGCTTTTCGAAAATATCTATAGTTTGGCAAAAATTGTGCATCATACTTTGGCTTAAAAATAATGATACATGTTGAAGAACTCAACTTCAAAACTAATTTGAAAATTAAAGTAAAAAATCAGCAATCAAGATAACATGAAAATTGAACCTTAAACTTCGCCACTAATTAAACTCCATCTAACTCACTTGGAAATCGAAGATTTGTCACGGGCTATGTCCGTGCGATAAACCTCGGGTTTAGGGGAAACTAAGGTATCGACATGAACTATCCCTTGAGAACTAAAATGAAATTCTGGAGCCTCACAATATTCGAGTTGTTTGGCTTTTGGATACAAGTAAGCTAATCTACCTTCAACCAGGAACAACATATTCCTTATTTTCTTATCCTTAGACGACGAATCCCACAAAGGAGGCCTAAAAATTGTATCATAAGGTAGCTTAAACCCAAAACAACTCGAATGAAACTTAAATTTTAATATATTTATCCACGACTCGACTTGGCCATACTCCTTCATTATCCATACGTTTACCTTACCACCCGTGAACCGATAGCATGAAACCGAAAGACATCCTTTTAAAACACCCAAATTCGCGGTGCATTTTAATGAGTCCGAACAAGACCAACTTAGAGGCAAGTTTAGACGATTAGTTACCTCGGTCGATAGATCAATTAGAAATATATATGAACTCAACACGACCCAATGAAGTGCACCGTGTAGATAGTGCCCTAATCGACCCTTGAATTGAGCTGAACAATCGTGCTCCCAAAGACTAAATTTGATCCAATCAATACAAAACGTTGGAGCTATTCTCCAATTATCTTTCGATAAATCATAAATTTGGGTGCCACGTTCGTCGGCCAGGACCAATTTATACGTATTATGAAGACCATCGTAACCAAAACCATATATAGTCTTCCTAACATAAACGTGACTAAAAACTTCAAGCTTAAATCCATGAATTAGATTAGGCAAAACATGGTGCTCTTTTGTACATGGATTCCATAATATAAGACGATGTGTTGTTTCGGTTGGTTCCGGCTTAACGCCTTACGAGCACAACATAGACATCCACATTGGGTTTTATCGAAAATTCGATAAAACTCGAAATATAAGCAAATTAGTCCATTGGACGATCCAAATATCGTACAACCGTACAAGGGTGTTGTTTTATAAGGTAGAATATCATTGAATATTTGTTTTGGATTATATGTTTCGGTGATATTAAGGGTTTGATTGGTGGAGTTGGACCGGTTAGGGTCGATTTCGTGGATAAGGCCGTTGTATTGATCGATCACCAAGGGTTTGTCGTATGCGTGTTCGTCGTCGTCGTCGTCGTTGTTGTTTAAGATGTTGAAGGCATGCTTGTGTTGGAAGTCATAAGTTTGTAGGGATTTTAATAAATCATCATTGTCTAAAATATTGAGTAAAGATTGTAGGGTTTTGGAGGGTAGATGAAGGAAGATTTTAAGGATGATTTCATTTGGTAAAATAATTGATGATGATGATGAACTCTTTTGATCACTTTCAATTGTAGCCATGGTTTAATTTGTGAAGGTTGTAGAGCGAGGGAGGGTTATATATTCTTTTTTTAGGGTTTGGTGGTGTGATGTAATCAAAAGCTAAGGTAACGATTAGATTTTTTTTTTGTCTTATATGGCTAAGTTAAATTGAATCAAATTGAAATTAAGTTTAGAAAACATGGTTATAGTCCAAAGGAATTTGGATGGATGAACCAATTTTCGTTTCCCTAGTTACCCCCCTCTATTAGGGAAGTTCGAGCAATCAGGAATGAGATGGTCTATGGAAGGTTGTTTAACTGTCCAATTGACACAATTTAGAAAACCAGTTATTGTAGTAGTTGTTGTTTGATATATTTTTAGTGCAATATAAATTGGGCTTCCAAAAATTTGTGTCATAGGTATATGGCAATTCACTTATTAAGAAAAAATACTATATACTTCCTCCGTCCCAGTGAATTGTTAACGTTTGATATTGAATATAATATACATGTAAGCGAGCATGTTACAATGGCTTTCGTGTATAAAATTACTCTATATTTGTTATTATAGTCCTTCATTTCTTGCATTTGTTTTTATATCAAAACTGAAACGTTAACAATTCACTTGGGACAGAGGGAATATGTGTTTTATTGTTAAGACTTAAGATCATGGTAATGTGCAATTCAAAAAATTAGGGAGAAATCAAGGAATGGATGAAATTGTATAATAGAGAAAATAAGTCAACAATTCATCTTAAAGAAAAGATTAAGAGATAAAAAAAAAACATAATATACTCAAATTCCACACCAAATAATTAATCTAGCAAGCCGCTTCAAAACTACTAACAAATAATGCTAACTAAACCAATCACGACTATCTAATTTTCATTATCGGTCACGAGATAAAA
>JAUEKU010232110.1:0-15710 GCA_032274805.1 Gypsophila paniculata | reverse complement strand
ATAAATTGTGACCACATTTTGATTGATCGTGACTATAATTGAGTATAATGTGACTATTATTTAGATATATAAAAGTGATCACGTTTTAGTTAATAATGGTCACGATCCGCCTAAATGTGGTCACCTTTTACGCATTAGAAACTCGTCTTTCACTTTATGATAGACCGTCTTTTATAAGTCTTACTCCCTTTTTTTACGTTTACTTTTGAATTGGTTATTTAAGTGAGCATGCATATGTAAGTGGATAATAGTGTAAAAATTTATCGGAAATAGAAACGTAAAGAAATAGTGGATCCTAAAAAGAATACATCAAAAATTGAATGCCTTAAACTATCCCATTGAGAAATTGGGTCAAATTTCTTAACTAGGCCAAAAATACATAATCCCAACTTTTTTTGACCTTTATTTCAAATTTCTTAACTTTGTCCACTTTTCACTTTCTTCTTTAATTTGGACCAATCATATTACAACAAGTATCGGGTCATTTTTTGGTCAATTTTTTTAGCAAGAGGTCAAATTTTCTTAAAAATTGACCCAAGATCACCTTAATTTTTTTAATAAAATGATAATTTGGAATAATTAATTTGACCAATTCACAATTCACCCACCAATATTTAAATTTAAATTGTTTTTACAAAATGAAAATGCTAATTTGGAGTAATATCACAAGTCTACTCCAAAATAGAAACGTAAAGTAAAGTGTATAGAGTAGTGATTTCGTATTAATTGCTTGACTTGATTTTTTAGGTTCTTTTGGAGGACACTGTCCAAGTCTTGGACAGTCATCGGAAGGGAATAATGGTACGTTTCTAACCAATGGTCGATTAATGTTTTACACTTTTTTTTTCTTTCTTTCTGTGACCGGCCATAAAATAAATTTGTGGGGGACAAATAAAAGTTAAGAGCAAAAAAAAAATAATGTAAGCTAAATATAGGTGTAAAAGAGTATGTCGAATAACGGTTTTTCTAACGTGTGCCCTAAGAATACATGTTAAGAAGTTATGTTAGCAAATAACTTGAAGATTCTATCACTTGAAATGGTAATAATGAGAATATATTCCAATTTATCATGATAATATTTTCAAGTTATTTCCTTAAATAACTTCCTAACATGTGCCCTTAGGTCACACGTTTGAAAAATCGGTCAAATAATTACAAACTTAAGCATTTCCCAAGTCTATGAAAATGCTACTCCCTTTATTATTTTATATATGATTAATCACGATCTTATATTTTTGACCTTCTCCTACATTCTTTTATCATAAAGTATTAAAATTGTACTCGGTATTAATTTTTCTCACATATTCACAATATATTAATTTTTGGTGTATATGAGCCTAAGATTAGAGAAAAAAAATGTAAAATAATATACACAATTTTTTGGGTTTTTGCGAGATTTATATTACACATTAGTTCCAGAGAAGTTATAACGCTCATTTTTACAAATTGCAAAATATAATCATTTATTTAATAAATACGGATTAGTATTTATTTTATAACACTGAGTTGTTCCTCCTTTTGTAGTGCGGCCGGTCTACATTGTTGCTCCGGTCCTTGTCCTCATACTCGGTCTCACCTCCGGCGGTACAAAATTTTCTATTTTGTTTGTTTTTTCAATGCTTTATGCAATTGCAATCTGCAATCTAAATAGCACTGTTTGTGGTAAATTTAGTCACCATGCATGGAAGGCCGTCTTTTAACAACAATTGAAAGGACTAAAATAACAGGACGTAAAAATCGAACTAAAAAAGAATAGCAATGGTTGAGTCATTTGTATATCAATTTGTTCTGAAGTTAACATAAATTGATTGTTTTATGTGAAACTAAAATTATTTACCTCGTACAAGATCATCATTTATATATATTAAAGAGTAAAGGGTAACATAACGATTTGAACTATCATATCACTTCTTCTACAGTTAAGGGATTGAACTATGAAGGATTTTAGTTAAGGATCTCAATTCTATTATTGTGAGCTTTCCGTTAACTCTAACCCCACTAAAGCAAAATGAAGCTAATTATTTTGGAAAAAAAAAAATTGGAAGCAATACAGAGTGACGGTTGAGTAAAATCAACCTCACATGAAATTCTAGCTTGAATAAAATCAATTTTAAATAAGTAAGTTGAGATGAATTTTTTTTTTTCTCTCTGAATTATTTTTGGGTAGAGTGAAGGACTGGGAACACTATATCAGACTATCAGTCAAAAAATTGGAAGCAATACAGAGTGAAGGACTAGGAACACTATAGCTTGAATAAAATCAATTTTAAATAAGTAAATTGAGATGAATTTAAGTCACGCCAATATGGATTCAACTTGAGTTAGGATTAGAAATTCGATCAAAAGAATATCATAAGTCTCACGTGAGACCATTTCACACCGTGAGACTTATCAAATCAAGGAAAATCCATGAAAAAAAATAAAAAACTAACTTTCTGTGAGAGGTCTCACAATAAGTTTATTGTGAGACCATCCCACCAAAGAATTTGTCATAAACTTTAAAACAATTACCATTTTGACGGTTTAATATGACGTTTCCTAAACATTACTTTGACCATACTTTTGGTATTTATTTATACGGTGTATATTACTCCGTATTATTCTAATGCTACAAATAGTTACAAGTCTTTTTTTAATGAGGCTTCTTTAGTTCTCATATACGAGTAAGTTTTATCCGATAAGATGCATTAGATTTCATGTAAGATCGTCTCACATCGTGAGACTTACTCCAAAGACCTACTATTAATTATATATGGTTGAATTTATAGATTTCCAAAGGCATAACTCCATAAGTATAACGGAAAATGTAACATGAGAATGGTTGAGGTCCTTAACTGTATAATTTAATAGTTAAAGTTTTTAACTGGAATATAAATGAAAGTTAAGGTTCATTTCTTATGCTTTACTCATATATATATATATATATATATATATATATTCTCCCTTCTGCTTGCTGTAAATAAGTTCTATCACGCAAAGTCAGTTGCACAGTATAGCCTTAGCAATACGGTGCGCATTCTGATTTTGCGATCTAAGAATATAACTAATACAAGGAAAATGGAAATAAGACGAGAGAATTAAAATACCATCTAACAGAGTCTTCACATAATGGTCGACGGTTTTTTGTCCCTTAATTTGTTGCACCACCTGCAAACAATCAGTGGAAATGTTTAGATGCAAGATGGTATTCTCTTTAGCCCAATTCAGTGCATCTCTAATTCCTCTAGCTTCCGCTTGTGTGGCAGCTTCTGCCCAACCCTTGTAACCACCCTGCGCCTTTTGAGTACCGTTTTCCAGCATAATCCAACCCGTTGCAGCCCTATTGTCCTTAAGCCATGCTGCATCAACCCGGATTTCCCTTTTTTGTACAGCTTTCTTTGTTACCGATTAATACGACAATAAGAATACCATACAACCGCAGCAACTCGCATTTAGAGTCGTCATCCCTATGTCTCAAGTATCCAGTGGGAATGATCGATTCTTGACTCCTTGTCTGGAAATAGAGCATCCCTCTTGATATTTTCAAAACACAGTCATTGCTGCTCTCTCATTCGGGACTCTTTTGTTAAAGATTACGTTGTTACGAGTCACCCAAGTAGTCCACACACTATACTCAGAAAAGTGATTTGTCTTCTACATCCATCAGTTGATTCAGATTCATCTAATTTTCCTAAATAATTCAGCCAGTTGCATAGCCAGTATTCCATCCCGCAATTGTTATCAACTTCACTTCTGATCCCTATTTCACTACTACGCCGCCATACTTTGCTGGCAAAGTCGCAGGTACGGAAAAGATGATATAACCTCGTGTAATATTTTAATCGGTTATATTTTAATCGGTTATAACATACAATTGAAATATTTTAATCGGTTATATAATGTTTAGACGACTTCGTGCATTACACTAGGTTATATTACGAAAACAATTGTATGTTTAGACGAAAATTGTTTGATTTGTAACGAACTTCTATTTCTCTAACTCTTATCTTTTGTCCTAAACACAGGGTTATATTACTTCCGAAGGACCATTGATATGTCGAGCAAAGTCGACAAAGCTAGACAGTGGTTAGCGGCGGTAAGACTCAGAAATGGCTGGTAGTGCATGACGCAGAGGCTGGGGAGGACCCAAGGTGAAGAGGAGTGTACTCGCATTTTCATCCAACCTTGGCTATTGACTCGATCGAGCTCCTTCCTCACTTCACTTGTCCTTACTTTCTTAGTAATAGTTCATCCTATACTTGCCCAAACAAATTAAAAGGTTTTACCATCAATCTAGTTCATGGATATCTACTTATGTCTCCGCAAATTAAAAGATCATGTCCCTTAACAAGTACAAACATTATTGAACGTCTAATAAACTTGATCCAATGTTCAATGTCTAATTATAAGATGAATCAATTTAGTCCTGATAATACTCAATCCCAATCCAAAATGTCTTATTATGGAGAGTACATCGTGAATTGTGCTGTGGTACACCACCGGTGCCCGTGCCACAAATTGCCCTTATGAAATGGCTTCCCATTTTCGATCCACGTAAGTCATCTACTTACTAGGCCCTAGCTCCCTGCCCGGCTACCCAGCCGGCGACTCAAACGCTTGCATAGGGTTCAACGGGGGAATCCCCCGTTGCGCAAACAACCCATGCGATTTCCGAATGATGAATTACAATGCCTATTTTACTGGTATCGTAGCCACGGAGATCGTAACGTTCAAGTGGAATGGTAGTGCAGACCTTAATACCTTGCATGCATGTGATTGCTAAGTTGTTAAAATAATAACACTCCGTATACTACTGGACTTTACATCAATTTGTATGGGGCTTCAGCATCACAGCATGGCCCATAGAACTGCTAGATGTTTTGCATTTCTTTTTAGAAAACTACAAGTGTAGCACCCGTGCTAATGTACGGTTTTTGTAATTGGTCATATTTAATGGTCACAATTTGTCATAATTCACTTATTCAATACATTTAACGCTAATGCACCCGTGATAAATATTAAATCAAGATAATCATACAATAATAATCACAACATACAATATAATGGTCACATTTTGTCATAATTCACTTATTCAATACATTTAACAGACTCATTTAAGAACATTATGAAATCATAGGTTTCTATCAAATAAGACGGTCTCGCAACAATTTATGGTGACACCCGAGGTAGTTAATATTTTTTTTAAAAAAAACAAAAGAAATTTTTGTAATTTGGTACAGGTCTCACGTGTGATAGATCACGATCCTTCCGTTGTACTCCGTATATTTTAGTGCACTAAAGTAAAGATCAAAATTTAGAGAGATATATATATATTTAGACAATAAACAATAATAGTAGATCATAATCTTATTATTAATTATTATTATGATATTCATAGAGATAGGTCCACAAAACTTGTCACTTACATATTTTGAGAATAAACAATAATAGATGTAGATCATAATATATATTATTATATTTTAGTGTAGTAGATCATAATAGGAGTATTATTTTTGTCATAAATTTGATTAAAAGAATGCAACCGAGTATATTTCGTAGTAAACCCAAGATTACAATATTTATGAGAGATATATATCCGAATGGTGTAGTCTAATTTATATAGCCCAATAGCCCAATGGAGTAGTGTAATTTATGTCGGCCCATGTGCAGTATTTTTTTTTAGTGGAACACTAAGCATTAGAGGTGGCCACGGGCCGGACTTGTTTTGCTCGACCCGGAATCGGCTCGTAGGGGTGGCGGGCCAGTGGCAGGCCGGGCCGGGCCCGGGTTGAACAATTTCGGCCCGTTCATAGCCCGTTGGTTGTAAAATAGTCAAAATCAATAGACTGGGCGGGCCGGGCCTGGCCGAGTCGGCCAAATCGCGGCCCGAAACCGGCCCTTCCATTGGACGGGCCGGTTACGGGTCGTGGCGGGCCGGACCATCAAAAACGTGGCCCGAGTGGCGGGCCGGACCGGGGCGACCCGTTGAGTTGGCCACCTCTACTAAGAGTTCATTGACAGGGAAAAATTGTTGCGTGAATCCGGAGGATGTGTCACGTCAGTCATATTGTTTGTAGCGGTTTGAAAATTAGTAATATAGATAGAAGATTGGGTTTGCTTCTGATAAATGAAAAAGGAGTGATAAATTATTGTACAAGACTACAAGGTGATAGTTAATAATGCTATCAAAAATAAGAGTGGATTAGTTGGCGTTAGACTTTTTTGTAACCCATTGTAATGGAGGTTGTGTGCTCAAATCTCATAGTTAGCACTTACTTTTTAATTTAAGAGGAGCAATAAATGTTATACATTACATGCTTAATCCTTAAGAATTTCAATTCAAGGGTTTTAATATTCTGTTTATTCATTTTTAAAACCCCAATACTCTTTGCTTTTATCATTGTCTATTTTTGCACACTTAATTTGTAAGATAGGCTGTCGGTCGTATACAATTATTCTACACTCACGGTTTTTTTAAAGTAAAATGGAACAGATTATATGAAAAATTGAATCATCGATCCTATTATACATATATATAGCGTTTTATGACAAACATTAAGTTAATAAAAAATTGTTCCCGCCCCTCAAGGAAAAAATCCTGGCCATGCCATGTCCGTGGCCTAATTATGACGACTCATGAACAAGGGCTGAGTTAGAAAACTTTGTTCAGGGAAGCAAAAGATTATATTTGGACGATAGGAAATATTTTTAGCATGGGGGAGCAAAAGTCTATATTATTGCTCATTATCACCAAAAGTTGGTCGACTGACATACCGAACTGTGTCTTGTGTCTGCCCGTCCTACCAGGCACGGCCGATTAGCCCGTGCTTGTGCCTGGCCCTTCGCCCAGCCTCGCGCCATGGCACGGCACGTGGCCCAGCCTGAAGGCACCAAATTACTAGGCGGAATAAATTTGGTTCTAAATCCCAAGGATCTACTCATAGGCAAACGAGTAGGATTAGAATAATATCTTGTATTAGGAAATTGACTTTATCGGAGACGCTGATACGTCTTAAGATCGAGATCCTTAGAGCCCCAAGTGTTGCTCCTCAATTGTAAAACACCGTATTCAAACCGAACTCCCTTATTCCAGATTTACTAGTACCAAATATAAGGTTTATGGTTTGTGTGAATTGGAGCAAATTAAAGACTAATTTTCTCTTCTATAAGGAGTATCACAAAACCAACACATGCACCCTTATATATAAGCGTAGGGTGTCTTATATTTTCATAATAGAATATGGCAACTTGATAAGATTTGGTAAGATTCTAAATCTCACCCAAAAGGCTTTTCTAATCTAATCAGGACTCATCTTATTATTACTTGTCCATCAAGTAAAATATAATATATAATATATTTTATACTCCGTCACACAATATCAATCTGACTGATAATTAACATATTAATCTAATTAATATATTCAATGCCATAATGAGCTAAGTAGGATACTACTGTGTGACCCAATTGGATCAGACTTAGTTAGCAGAGAATACAATATTTAGACCGTAATTGGTCTCTAGTAAGACATTACAATTACCCAACTAATCCGACTTTATACGATCACATATAAAGTTTACGACTTTCCCAAGTCAACGCACTTATATATTGTTTGGCGGACACTCCGATATTCCCAACACAGCCATCGTCGTGCCATGCCTGGTGCCATCCGTAGGCCGGCCCAGATATTTTTATAATTTTTTTTAATTGTGTTTATTTTTTTAAATTGTATTTAGTTTGTACGTAGTTACAGAGACTTTTGCTACCCCATGCTAAAATATTTGTGATTATTTTTTAAATTGTATTTAATTCAATAATTACCTTGTAAAAACGATCAATTTGAAGAGTAGCCAAGTTAGTTCAATTTTAGAACTCGAAAAAAATCTCAACCGGTCAAAACTAGTGGCTAAGACTAAGAGGATCGAATATGACAATTTTTTATTTTATTTTTAAAATTAGAATTTCGTAAAGACGATTGAATTTTAAAAAGAAAATAAAGTAGTACTTAATACTTGTAGCTACGAGCTTTTGTCAATGAAAAGTTTGTACTTGCTAAAGAAAGCAATGCCTTTGAAATTGTAAATCTTAGAGGTGGCTACAAGGATGATTATTCCAATAAATTATGGTAATCGGTTGTTAAATAACTGATGATCAATCATTCATCTTATTTTGGTGTTACTTTCACATATCTTCCCCTTTTCCTAGCATTTGATGCTTGTGTCTTCATACTCATTACAACTAGCATATCGATTTTCCAAAACAAATTATAGTGAGTACAATAATTCAGTACAAAAATTGAGTTCGACGTAAAAAAAACCCTGATATTCAAAGTAAATGATTGACGGTAAAAAAAAAAAGAAAAAAATAAAAATACACTCAGAGTTTTTGGAGAACGAAAGAGAAAGGCTGGGAATTGGGGTTTTTTGGGTGAGGAAACGGGGGAGTTGAGTTTATTGTGAGAGAGAAATGAGGAGTTGAGTTTAGGGTTAGAGATATAAAAGGCGGAAAATTGAAAAGGCTGTGATAAAGTTGGAGGGGTAATCTATATAAAATATAAAAAAGGAATACTTGAGCATTGTTAAGTGTTGAGCATTTGTAAGTGTTGTGTTTTGTAGTGTATATAAGCATGATACCTAAGATTTTTTTGCCTATTATTAGCCACCTAAAATCTACTTATTGCATGGAGAAATTTGCATATATTTATCACATTTATTCAATTCCAACTTTTCAACTTCTTTCTGTAAATGTTAATATAATCTATTTTTAATATACAATGCATTCATGCATTAAATAAAAAACTAACATCCACTTTTGTCCACTTATGGGTTATCTTATTTACAAGTAATTACGATAAATATTATAACTAACATGAAAAAAATAATTAAACAACCAATAAGAGTTGAATAATATCTATATAAAATATATAAAAAAAAACAATGTTGATGGTTGTTTGGTGCTAAATGAATGAAACCTATGCATTTTTGGCTTTTAATTTTGCCATATGGATGGATGTGTATTAATAAGTGGTGATTAAATGCATTTAGAAATGAAAAAATCAAATTACCTGGCCTGCAAAATATCATGTATCCCAATATATTTTGTAAAATAATGAGTATTTTTGTTTATAACCCTATCGGCCTACATACTCACATTTAAGTTCAGTCATTTTTAACTCTCCATTTTTTTTTTTCAAAAATGGGATCTCAAATTAAGAATATTTTCAAAACTCCGAACATTCATAATAGGTTATCTAATCTTACATAAACATGGAAACTGACATATTTATAAATTATCGTTAAAATATACACAAAGCAAAATTTATATATATTCACACAATAGACCTTTAACTTATTTACATATTTCAATTATCATATTCTCAACAATAGAGGTGAAATTTACTACGACATATTCATACAGTCAAATGAACATATTTGTAACATAAAATGGGCTTTAATCGCAAAATAAAGAAAAAAAAATTTTTTATTTTAGAAATAAATTTGTAGTCATTCAAAAAAAAAAAATGTTATGGACTTGGCTCATATAGCATATTCCCAAAATAAAAAGCATATATTCAAAAACTTAATTGATTTATGCTAAATATTTAATTGATATATCTAAAAAATTAAACGGGCATATTTTTGATATAAGTATAAGAGGTTAAAAGAAATTAAAAAGTCAGTTTATATTAGAGAAGTGACATGTTCACAATGTTAAGCTAAATTGATTGTAAAGATAAAATGTCATACTCACAAAATGAAAATTAAAACCAAAACAAAAATTACATGATCAAATATCTAAACTACTATTCAAATTAAAACGTACTCTGAATATAGTTTGTCTTTTTTTTTTTATGCGCGCAATTGCGTTCTTAACTTCAGTTCAATTCGGTAAATTCGGACAAATTTATTCTAAAAGAATAAGGCCAATATGATCTCTATTTAGAGAGCAGAAAAAAATATGAGTGTTGATATAATCCTTCTTCTTCTTTTTTTTTTTTTTTTTTAAAAACAGGATCATTTTTAAAAAAAAATAGTTATTTAGTTGATGAAGAGTACTACACATGAATGCAATATATAATAATTAAGCATATTCACTAACTAAAAATTAACCTTTTTTCTCATTTTATAAATCAAATTAGATACACTCATATATACAAAATAATCACAAATGTGTGTACAAGCATATTAAAACATTAAACAGATCGACATACTCAAACAATTTAACTTATATATTGAAAATGTTGAATTGTCAAATTCATAAAATTAGATAAAATAAAAATGATATACATTGAAAAAATAAATATTAATTTATAGATCAAATACATAAAATGAAAATGAAACTCAAAACATATCAAATTAAATCTCTTCTCAAAAAGTATCTAAAATAATCATGACTTTCTCTATTTTTTTTTTTTTTTAGCAAACTTCAATTTCAAATTTTTCCAAAAATCACCAAATTATAAGGTAGTTATATACGATTCATGAAGATTGGTACGTACACATTAGTGTATCGTATAACATTTGGACCAAATTATTTCTACATGTCAACATATTACTCCCTCCATTTCATTCATTTAGCCCCACTTTCCTTTTTCGGCAATTTCACTCATTTAGCCTCATTTCTAAATTTATCTACTTTTTTCATTAAAAATTACCAAAATAACCCCACTTTTTTCACAACTTTCCATACACACAACTTACATATTATTTGAAAATACTATTATACCCCTACTTTTTCCACTTTCTTAAAACCCGTGCCAAACCCCAATGGGGCCTTATGAATGAAATGAAGGGAGTATATTTCATCTCATCGATAAGAAGTGGTTGAAAATAGGATGTATGACAATTTACGACATGAGATGAGATAAACGCATAAAACGAAACTGATAATAAACCAAAGACAATATATGCCAGGACAACAAAACATAAAGGCATTTGTGTAAAGACAAAATTAGATAAGGAATATGAAGCTAACAATGAGATACACGTAAGGGAACATATGAGGAAAAAGAGAATATACGTAAAACAAAATCAAGATCAAATGAAATGGTGCGTAAAAGTGAAAATTGTCGGGAAAACAATGTCTAGAATTAAAAATATTGCTTCACCTCAAAATATAAGATTAATGTAATTTGAGTAGTTCTATATTTACGCAATAGTTAGAGCATTACGGAATTTAAAATGTTCACCATAGCATCGTTACAACTTACAAGGGATTAGTATGTTAAAGAACTTAGCCCAAGCAACATATTGCACTTCATGATTACTATTATGTAGTTTATAATACTGAGTATATGTTGTCAATAATAAGAATGTCCATGCAAGGGTAACGACACAAACATCGATGATATTACATGATGTGGAACAATGTAAACAAGAATCTTTATTACATAACCAAGAAAATAGAAACCAAAAGAACCCGTGGATTTCACGGGCTCCAAAACTAGTTATTATTGTAAATTGAAAATTACATTCTTCTCCCATTTACAATTCCTAGGACACATAAAACAAAAAGTGATCCAGATATTAAAAAACAACCCAATTAATACGGAGTAGCATAATACGGGTAAAATATGATCCGTTTCATGAAACCCATATTTACAACCTTCTTATAAGAGTCTTACTCTTAATATATTTGTTAGTTTAGAAAAGTTAATCTTAATTATCCTTAAATGTTTCATATTTTCAAATCCCAACTATAAAACCCATACAAGTCGCATACAATTTTACTCATTCGCTCTCACATTTTCATCCAGCCATGACAACTGAATCGAGCTCTATTCTCATTTCACTTTTCCTAATGTTCTTGGTTACCGTAAATCCTGCATTAGCCCATGAAACAGGTTTCACTACCAATTTAATCCATCGTGAATCACCCTTATCTCCACTAAAAACCCAGTCCCTTAACAAATACGAACGTTTAAGGAACTCGATCCAACGTTCAATGTCCAAAATCAACCAATTTGGCACATCTGCATTTGGCGATCATACACAGTCCCAATTTATAAAATCACTTCACGGAGAGTATTTTATGGAATTGTCGTATGGTACGCCACCCGTGCCTCAACTAGGACTCATAGACACGAATTTTCCTTTCATTACGACTCAATGTCACCCTTTGTTGAACAGTTATACACTTTTCCAACCCATTTTCGACCCAAGTAATTCATCGACTTACAAATTCCTAACACGTGACTCACAAATCTGCAAGCGTTACGCCTGGTACGATAACATAGGCAAAAAAGACGATATTTGTCATTATACGGTAGTACCGTATAGCCACAAGTTGACAACTTTATCTACCGGAGTGTTGGGAAACGACACCATTACAATTCAATCGGGTAGTGGAAAAAATATATCTCACCCTCATACTACCTTTGTTTGTGTCCATAATAATGAAGGGGATATACAATATATTAGGCCGGATCGAATAGGGTTAGGACGTCACCCCTTGTCATTGGTCTCGCAAATTGGTTCATCTATTGGTAGTAACTTCTCATATTGCTTGATCCCTTTCTTTATGGAAGGTAGATGTACAAGTAAGATCAATTTTGGAAACAACAATGACATATCAGGACCTGGTGCTATTACCGCCCCTATCTTCAAAAGTCCAGTAAATAGTGATTCATATTTCTTAACCGTGGAAGGACTTAGTGTTGAAAAAATCAAAATACCATTCGGCAAGCCATCTTCGCAGGCTTCTCGTGCTAATGAAGGAAATATAAAGATAGACTCGGGAATAACGTTAACCTATTAACCAATCGAGGTATTTAATAAATTTAGCGCAACCTTGGACAGGGTTATTAAAGGCAAAAAGGTAGAATTCATGGATATGAAACTTTGTTACAAAACAAAGAATGGTGGAGCGGACCTTAAAATCCCTAATGTCACTGCTCATTTTTTCGGTGGCGATTTGGTGTTGAAGCCTATGAATACGTTTATATTAGTTTCCCATGAGGTGTTGTGCCTTGCAGTGCTACCGCTTGACCGACATTTTGGAACTTTAGGTAACATCGCTCAAGCGAACTACTTGATTGCATACACAAAAGTCAGTTGACTGCGCCATGGGGACGAAAATTATCTTTTAAGCCAATTGACTGCGCCATGGAGAAAAAATAAAGTAAAATCACACAAAAGTCAGTGTCATGTAGATGTCAATCGGTTATGCTCGATTTTTGTTTTCATCAATTATGTCCTTTTTTCACACAGAAAATAATACTCTGTAATAAAAATTAATTTTACCGCCTACCGATTACAATAGTTTGAACTTATATAAACAATAAAATATTAATCACAATATTATTATACTTTCCTAAAAGAAATTTAGTTTTTGGTACAATATTCTTTGGAGTTCAATGTACCTTTGTCAGGCGTTCGAATGATTTTTTTTAATCACACGGAGTCTTACGTCATGATAACTCAAATATATTTTTAGGCTATTTTGAACAACGCCAGGGGCGGAACCAGGAATCCGATACATCTAGGGCCAAACTAAAAAAAAAAAAATTGCGCAAATTAATGAATTTTTAAAAATTGCGCAAGTTACGTATTTAAGGTCAAATTTTCACAACTTGACCATAAGTAATACGCAGTACTCGTATAATAATGTATCTAATTAGAGTTATATTTGAAAAAAAAAATATTCATCGTCATAACATTTTTTTATGGAACATAGTTTTAACATACAAAGTACTAATGTATTAGGAAAATAAATGATCAAAATGTTGTCTTTGTAGCCGCCAAAAAGTACTCCGTGATTAATAAAAAGAAGATTGAAATAAGTAAACTCATGAGACAAATGTCCTAATTATATAAAATAAATTTGATTGGTGAACATTTTAAATCTAAAATCCAATTGTGTCATTTACATAGTCTAAGGCTAAAAAATTATTGTGGCAGTAATGAAAAAAGAGTCAAAAAACAAAAAAAAACAAAAATCTTGAAAGAAAAGAGGATTAGCATTGATATTTACGGAGTATAAGCTTAGATATATAAAGTTGTGGTTTAATAAGCGTAAAATCCAATGGAGATATTAGCATCAATTGAACGGAAAAACAATGACTATATGCACGGCTTGGGTATCGAACCTGCGCAAATTGCCTGAAATCTTAGTTATCCTACCACTAGAGCAAACGCATATTATTGTTTATTTTGCTTTATAATGTGTATATGAATATTTTTTTTATCAGATTTTATCTTGGGCCATGGCCCATATGGCCATGTACCCAGTTCCGCCCCTGTTTCAAAATAAAAAAAAATGATATAAGAATGTACATTTTTTTAACTATTAAAAAACAAATAGCAAATTTAAAAATATGAGAAATAGAAAAGCTAATACGTGGCCTTTTTTAAATTACAAGAACTAATCGTCATAGTCCTTAACTAATCCTAATAATGGAATCAAAAATAATAAAGGTAGGTAGGATAGTCAACATAGTGATGTTACCCCAAAACGTGAAAGCACGTCGATCTAAATTAGTCGTGTTCTTCATGCATGGTATGGCTTAGACGATGCTTAATTAGACTATCCAAAATCTCACCCGATTCATATGTCTCGAGACTCAAAATGGAATTGGTGTTACTAAAATTCGAAACTTTAAAATTGAACAAGTCATTACAGACTTTACAGTATTACCCATTTTATTGTAGTTTTATTACTACCTTTTTTCTGCATTTAGATTTGTTATCGTGCTATTATCACTGTAATTTATAAAATGTTCTCTTTTCTTACTTTATGTACCAAAATCGATAGATAATAAATTAATAATCGTTGGGATGGAGAAAGTATATGTTTGATACGTGTTTTGGCATAACAAGCATCCATTAGGATCATATTAGGATTGGACTCAACGATACGCCTTTACTCGAGAAGTAAATCAAATTATTGCACAATAAAATATGTAAACGTCATAATTTTAAAAGAAATGACGAAAAATGATAATTATAATTTATCATAGTTTATATTTTCTTCAAATTTAAGACAAATCGATCGCCAATCATATAT
Organism: Gypsophila paniculata; assembly: GCA_032274805.1. Lineage (NCBI taxonomy): Eukaryota > Viridiplantae > Streptophyta > Magnoliopsida > Caryophyllales > Caryophyllaceae > Gypsophila > Gypsophila paniculata. Next base: position 730 of record JAUEKU010232110.1, on the reverse strand, counting down.
ATCAACGAAAATCCTATACAATAACTTGTTAACTAAACTACAAAGTGATGAAGAATAATACAACACGATGAAAAATAAATCGTAAAGAAAAATGTGCTAATTATTCACCCTAAAACTCCTTAAAACTCAGGCGCTTTCTAAATCTGTCTATATTCACCCTAAATATTATTTAATTTGATAATAAGACATCCTATATATACTTCATTAATTAGCTTGTTGCGATATACGTTCTTTGTATGTTTGCAACATATATATAACATCCTATCTATATATTATTTTATTTTTTATCTAAATAACATTGATTTTATATATTTCTAAAAGATCACATTGAATAACCAAAAACAAGAACAAACATAAAATTACAAAAAGAAAATAATATATAAAAAGCTAACAAGCAATTCATGTCTACAAAGCCAAAAATGAAACCCAAAATTTTTAGAGTACAAATTCTCATTTAAGATGGATTATTCGTCTAAAGCTTAACTCGGGTCAAATACTAATCCACTTGTATAGATAGAACAAACATCTTAATATTTCTTAGACATTTTACTTTTGTCTTATTTAACATATTTGACCTGTTTTAATCTTACAACGGATATAACCGTTTTAAAGAAGACTTAACTGTTAGAGTAAATTAAAAGAGTAGAAATCTTACCAAGAAATGAAGAAGAATTCCTAAGCTTGAAGGTAGAAGGAATTTCACCACTTAAATTGTTATTAGAGAAATTGA